>CBVK0100900033.1:9054-27120 GCA_900067695.1 Picea abies
TTTTTTTTTTTTTTTTGTGGGGGGCGCCAAGGTACTACACACATGTCCATCCACACATAGCTATCAATTACAATAAGGCGTAGATGAATAATGGTTCAGGTAGGTATCAATTACAATAAGGTGTAGACGAATAATTGATCAACCTTCCGGTATCAATATTATTTCAATGGTGTTATAGAACCCATTACTTAGTCAATACACATCAACAAATTTACAAGGCACGGGAAGTCCAATGTCTACAAAATCATTTATATTTATAAATAATTAGAAAATTTGAAATGCCATGATCACAAACCCTTCTTGTGAAAGAGAGGGGTTGATACCATGTAGAGAATTGGGACAATAGACATAGTTTCCACAAACCAAGACTATATTGAGTGATATATTTAATCAATATACTAGTACACATATAAATACATTGAACTTTCCTTTAAGATAGACACACTATCTTAGCACACTAACAAATTTTTGAGAAATTTTCTCAATCTTCCAACCATTTATACTCAATTTTGGAACAATTTTGATGGATAAAATCTCTCATCCAACTAAGATCTAACAACCTCCTAAAAGCACACAAGAAGGTTTCAAACTCTAGATTATAATGCCCAATACAATAATAATCACAACATATATTACAATGCCCAATACAATAACAATCACAACCTTTTAATATGATCCATTATCACACATTAATCTATAAAACAAGTAGAATTTCATAATTCCTATATATAAAACCTGGCAAAAACTATCACACCTTAATCTATAAAACAAGTAGAATTTCATCATTCTGATATATAAAACCCGCAAACAAGGAGTAGGTACTCAATGGTCAAGAAATGACACCATGAGATCGAGACGATTCCCATTTTGATAAATCACACCTTGATATCCTACAATGTCAGGTGGTGAATGCCATATGAACAATGTCGTTCGACCTCAAATTTGTATTACTCGTTGAAGTTGCAGGAGTGCTTGTAGCCATGATTGGTTCCTACACGGACCTTCGAAAGGATTCACACCGATAGAAGGGACCGCACATAACCTTTATTATTTATCAGTTAACTTAACTAACTATTCAGTTATTAACAAGGAAATATTGTTGGAAAATTTGCGGGAGCTAAATGTAGATTAATTGAAATGGTAGGGCATAGGATGACCTTCCAAGGGTGGTCATAGTGAGAACACCATGGATTATTGTGTTGCTTCATGCACCATGATTTAATAAGAATACTATCCATAAAGGTGAGGGCGAGTTCAAGAAGCGAAAAGCCATCGAGTCTTTACTTTATGCTGCCAATGTGGATATCTTTTTGGTAGTTCGTGTGCACACCTCTCAACGCTTTGTAAGGATTCCACTAAGGAAAAAATGAGACAGAACCTCACCCACAACGCATGGATTAGATCCATCTCGCATTCCAACTGAATGTAAGGTAGTTATCACCATGGATAGAGAGGGAGGTCGACAAGGAACATCCTGATCCGGTAAGGAGGTAAAAGGGCGATACTCAGGGAGCAGGATTTAAAATTAACGGATAATGAAGCCCAACCTAAAATTGCAGAGCCCTTAATGTTGAATTATTTATTTTTCCTGGTTTTTTCAGGGAGGTAGCTAGGTATGCGTGAATCGAATCCTTCTAGCTAGATCGAATTCGTCAAGGGGGTTTTGAAATTAAAATACAGGAAGGTCACATTCAAGAGTGAAGGGGTGGGAATCACGCAGGCATTGGAAGGCATTTTTAATCATGGTGAGGCTCGCAAGGCCAGGAGCTCAGCATTCTATCTATCAGCCTTGCACCCTTACAAGATATTCGTGAGGACACAACAGGTTCCAACCTTCCCTAACATGGTTTTAGAAGGGACAAAGTATCACACTGCAAGAGAGGGATCATTTCTATTAGCTAGAAGAGGAACCTCTGATGGAATTCATTATAGGGAGGAGGAGCTAGCTTTGCAAAATGTTGGAAAGGATCTATGCGTTTCTGAGGATGAATAAAATTGCAAGGTCCGAATTAGGTGGTTAGGATGAGCGCTTTAACAGTGGGAGAATGACTTCATAGTGAGCGAATGTGCGCAATGGGCAGGTGGTAAGGACACAATGCAAGTAAATAAAAAGGGTATTTTGGGAGAATCAAAAGCAATAACAAATAATAAAATACAAGGTGAGGACTTAATCATCAAACAACTGCACCAGGTTATTGTATTGGTTTTACACAAGATATAAAGTTCTTGTGATAGAAAAATACCATTCTATTACATACCATGAAGTTGTCAATGTAGTGTACACGTGGGAAAACAGTCATGTGAACCCATACATATCAGAATCTTATTAAACAATATTGTGTTCAATGTCGTAGATAAAAAAAATAGACGATGAGAACGATCTTCAATTGGGAACCAAGCTTATGCCTTTAACACAATCTGATTATACAACTTAAAAACAGAAGCGATTTTCAAATTAAATACCATACCGGAACCGAAGGTGAAGAATATGAAGTTGTTGTCACGCACTTGCGCTCCATCCATCTCCCTGCTTGCTAATCGTTGAGACCTCACCGCTACCTTCCAACCAACGCTATGGGTACTCTTCTTCCCCCTTAGCCACTCGAGCCGCAAAGGGGCCACGCACACAGAACCAGAGAAAAGCTAGCTCCCAGCTCACCTCGCAAGGTTGAGCTACCACTCTCTATTTGAGCTCAGTATCCCAACTCCAACAAGAAAAATCAGTCAAATAAATTTCGGCATCATAACCTTACGCATACCAGTCGTGATCATTTACTCATCTCCTCCATTACGTTTATAGAGTTCTTCTTAGTGACACTTTCCAATTGCACGTTAAATTTGATTTATTAAAAATTAATTAGGAAAAACTCTCCCCATACACTTGTCACCTGATCCCTTAGTTGCACCCGAAATTCATTTAATTAATTAAATTAATTTGCCAATTTCCCTCACACACCTAAAATCATTCCTAAAAACGCTCTGTGTTGTCCCTTTATTCCCTCACCCACCTAAAAGCATTCCTAAAAACGCTCCTTGTTGTCTCTTTATTCCCTCACCCACCTAAAAGCATTCCTAAAAACACTCCTTGTTGTCCCTTTATTCCCTCAATTTTCTTTAACGACTGACGCCTTTCTTAATGCTTATTTGAGTTCTAATTAGGAAATTTCCCTAGACTAGATTCATGTCTATGTTCCACATTCCTTTTGCATTAATTTCCCCTTTTTGTCTAAGTTCTAATTTAGCAAGTTTTGCACATAAACAACAATTAATTTTTTAGATAATTTCTTTCTCCTTTAAAATTTAAATTTGATTTTTCTTCATCCCTCGTTTATTAATTGTTTAATTAATTTTTAGTCCTCATATCCTACTTAGACTTAGGATTTAATTTCAACTAGGCTTAGCAATTTTTTTTTTAAGGGAAAAATTATAATTAATAAACTGTACTCATACATAAGTATTTTAAGGCTGACCATGTCAAAGAAAGATATTGTTTTCTAGGCATCTGGGTTCATTGACTCACCTATGTTTAAAAATCATGGCATGCCCTTCAGGACACACTACGTGCTCCAAGGGTGCCACTTGCCTTTATTCATGTTTTATTTATGTGACGTGCCCTTCAAGATACACTACGTGCTTTAAGGGTGCCACTCGCCTTTTCACTGATTTTGGTAGTTGTCCAACCCTTGGAGTCAATACTCCATCGGGAGACCTTGTGGGAGACTAAGGGCCTCTAATGAATAAGGACCTTACCTTATTGCATGCCCCTTAGAATATTCGTGAGCGACTGTCTCAGTCTGCCCTCATGGAATCGTGGATCTCTCAAACTAGGTAATCGTTAACCTACAGTTCAAGCCATGGCGGTAGGTAATCGTTAACCTACAGTTCAAGCCATGGCGGGAGTGCTAGTAGGTTGTGGCAGGGTTGTTGCCACACCTCTCCCTCAATATCTCTGGTTGTTGTGCATGGCCCCTTACTCCTAATGTGAGTCTGATTAGCAAGCAATCGGCATCCTGCATCCATCATTGAAACATGTCAACGATCCATAAACAACATCATAATATACGTAGTCATATGTCACATATGCAATAACATAAATACTCAAACCATATACAATCCACTTCCTGAATTGATACGGAGTTCAAGGAGGTCCATCGATGTCATTTCCATCCTCAATATGTCAAGAGTCCTGAACACTCAGGAGAAACCAGTTAATAGAAACCATCTATACATAAATAACATAACATAACATCATAATGCACAATCTCATCATCAGAATCCATAAGCGAAGTAGACAATCATATAAAGAACCGGATCACTTGCACGCAAGTGTCCTCAAAGAATAAGTCACATCAGTTGTGCACAAGAACAGGATGTTACAGGAGAGGATAGGTTTACAATCCATATTTGCTTGCCATACTATGAGTATGTTAGGTTTATGGATGTTTAGACGACCATCATTCCTGGAATTTGCATATTTTTTTTTACCAAAAGCATCAAGGAAAAGAAAAGAATTAGACTATAAGGTCCATGGGAAATTATATCTACATTGGATCTTGGAGGCTTTCATATGGAAACATGTCGTCTCTGTGCATTTTGTATGGTGTTGTACCCGGTTAAGGAGCTCTATGTATTTCTCGAATGGGTGTGAAGCAAGGAGTTGCATTTTTTAAACAAGGGTCATCCTCAATGGATTGGTGCATGTGTATATTTGTAGTATGGTCATTTCGAGGATTCCAAACTGTTACATATTTGTCAAAGAAATCCTTAGCCGAACTTATTTGTATGGGGTCTTCCCAAGATTATGTGTGGAGCCTCGGTGTTTCCATTCATACATGCATGAAATCCATTAATAGAATGTTAGAGAGATGTTTAAGTTGTATGTTTTTTATAGAATGAACGGGGATAAGAGTATAAAGTGATATACATGTACCAAAATTCTTGTGTATGGAAGTATTTTTGCAGCATCTCTTGAGGGAATATTTCAAACCTTTTATGCATGTAGAGAGAAACAGTGTGGGATGTTGAATGACATTACAGGTCTTCCATTGTTGACATAGCAACGGATTTGAAGGTGGAGAGGTTCCCATTACAACATGCAAATCTGGTCATTTCGTGTTTATTGCACTGAGTGTGAAGAATAATGTGGGGTACCCTATTTGTGTGATCATTTCTGTCAATTCTATTCTACGATAATTCCAATGTGCTCGAGTCCCTCGAAGATGTGCACCAAATCGCATAACATGATCTAGTAGTTTATGAGCAGACAAAGCTTGTATGTGGGATCATAGGGATTCAATAGTGGTTGGCATGTTGTTCTCTTGGCTCTTCTTTACAAATATTGATGCACTTGATTGACTGTGATGGTGCATGATGAGGTTGTATGGGAAGTAGTGAAATCTTAGGTGGCTACCAAATCTATTGTCATGATATCGCATCAAGTGGAGTGCATATTGGTCAATATGAATGTTTTTTTGTTGTGGTTGGCCACAGACTACATGGTCAGTTGTGAATAGAAACAGAAATTCCATATCAATTAATCCCTCTATAGTATATTCATTCAACCATATTTAATGGGGGGGGATTCATTTTGGATAAAGTGATTGATTTTTTTTCATTTCTCGATGCATATTAGGCAGACAAAATGAAAAAGAAGTTTGGTTTTCAATAAATTTTGGAGCAACTACAACTGTATCTAAAATATCAGAAGAAATGGTACGAAATTGAGCAGAGATGTCTATAGGTAAAATAGGAAGTGTAGCAACTGAGTTGTGGTTGAGTTGGACATCTTTGTAATATATATCATGTTGTATCTTGTACAGAAGTGCATTCATGATATGATATTTGGTCGTATAACAATCATATGATTTTCTCTCGATCTTATTTCTTCTAACTATTAAGAAGTCCAAATCTTCAAGGTGTTGTGGGAGGTAATGAACAATTGTGTTAATGTTTTGTGGGAAACTAATAGTGTGGCCACTATATTTGTATTAACCACCTTGAGCATGGATAACCTGCAATATTAGTGGGCTCACTCAAGCAATGAGTATTTCTTCTACCTGGGTAAGAATTGAGAGGACATTGAGGGGTTGTTCTCCAGGATCCATATTATTCCATTTAGAGAAGAGGTGTCCATTAGTTTCCTTGTGGCAGTGAGAACAAATAAAACCATTGGGTGATATGGTTGACAGAATCCCAAGGTAAGATTCCATACAAGTATTACAAGTATGTATTTTGGACAAGGCATCGATATGAGTATGAAATGTTCGAGTAATATGGGAAAGGGATTGGTGTTGAGTAGGTTCAACTAGGAATTCAATGGAAAGGTATTTTTCCTTGGATCTTGCAGCTCATCTACACTTATTTAGTTCATCTTTGTGATGTATATATTGCTTGCGACACTTCTCATTTGCTAGGGTATTTGGTGTATATGGAATACTATTTATTTGGTTGGTGATATTGAAGTTGAGGCTAGAGGAGGTATGGGAGGTATTGAGGAAAGGGATGTTTTTAGTATTTGATGTCAGAAATGGTAAAGATGGGCTTGTTTTTGAAGTTGATGGAATAATGTTTGGTTGCATAATGGTTTGTGCCAATGGAATAAGGATTTATTTTGGATGACGTAAAATTGGTGGCAACATAGTTTGAATTTGGGTGATTCCATGAACTTGTTTCCCAACTACTGCAATTGTGTAGAATGTTGTAGTAGTATGTATAAGGGCTTGGTGTTGAATAGGATCAACTGGAAATTAAAATTTAGGTATAACAATTTAAGTAAAATTACAAATTATAAATGGAGCAACAAAAATGAAAATATATACATGGATCAAAGAAGCAAAAGAGGTGTATACAAACATAATATATAGTAATATTGTACAATTTTAGTAATATTAATTTACAATTTTAAGAAAGTGTAAGAATGCTCTGTAACCCTTGATTTTCGAAGAAAAAAAAAGCATAGTACATAGCAATGGTAATATACTTTACAAACCAAGTTTAAGAACATACTGAAACCATTGATTTCATGAAATTGCTATGATTCTTATATACCTAAATGAAACGAAGGAATTTAAACATAGAAGACATTTTTCCATTTCCATGTGTATAATGTGTTGAAACAGAATATATATTTATGAAAGATATAGGTTACAAAAGTTATGTCGTACATGGTATGTATATAATAAAGTAAGGTAGTATTTTAAGTATTGTCAGAATGAAAATCATGTGTACAAAATATATATAATACAGAGAGTGATGGCATGCATATGTTGTATCCAAAAAATAAAGGCACTATGTTAGGTCGTTGCAAAAGAAAAAACATAATAACGTTGTTTACTTTGTATGAAGAGTTGTAGCTAGTGGCATTTTCCCCCCTCTAGCTTGGTCTCAAATTTGACCGATGAAATAACAATGGATTGCACTTGTTTCTCATTGCCAATTGTTTCTTCATGTATCAACAATTTGAATATGTATTTATTAAAGAACAATTTTCCAAAAATATTTGTAGTCTCATTATTGTTCTCCTCCTCCGTGAGTGCATATAGTTGCCTTGTAGGGATTTTGGTAAGGGTTTATGCTGCTTCTTGGAATGCAATAACATTATTTTTTCATCTATGGTCCTCTGTTGTGAAGTGGAACATGTACCTATAATCGCATTCGCAAAAGTTTGGTTCCATCTCTGACAATGCCAGTTTCCCTCTTTAGTTGCAGTCACATTTTTGTTTCATTAGAAATTATTAAAAAGGAGAGGGCAAGCAATGTAGCAACAATCATATCTTTTTATAGAAGTGATACTCATCTCGAACAAAATGTAATCTGGATGTTGATGATCTTGACCAAGTCCTTCCTTTTCAATGTTACTCACAGTCTTCTGAACAAAGGGGTGACCACCAAAGGCACCATGTGTAGATAAGGAGCGAGATTTAAGGGTTTTTTTTTTCTTTCTAAAACCAAGTTCTTAAATCATGATATTCTTTGATGTTGGGATTGATGGAAATTTGGGACATGAAAGTTGTACTAATTGATCTCCTATTGAAATCGCTTATTATTCTAGAATTCATCCCGCTTATTTTGTGGGATGAATTCTAAGCAAATGGTTACGAATTTGGCAAAACCATTAAAAACCCATTTCCAAAACGGGGTCATTTACCTTCTTTGCGGACAGTTTATTCAGAAACGAACCTATTTCAGAGGTATGCTTCATTTTCTGAATAGCAATTTCTCAGAAAAATTTGTTTCGTTTGAGGAATTATATTTCCCCTTTCCTCTCTGTGGATTTGAAAGCCTGTCTACCCTGAGGAATACAAAACCCTTCCAATAGGAATAAACCGGTTTCCTAAAACATATTCAGGTCCTGGGAATTATAATGGCTGCCAGTCATGGGCACAGAGGTATTATGCCAGCATTTTATACCTGCAGATGCGTCTTGCTCAAGTTATGGCACAGCAAAAGACCCCAGAGTTAGACTACAAGTAAACCCTCCGATATCTAGAACCTTCATATTTTGATGAGTGTTCAACACAGATTCAAAAATACTAAACAAACATCTCATACTTGTAAATGCGTCTTAACCAGACGTTGATGCAAATTAGAGATCAGAATTGCAGTGAAATCTTCTTCAGGAAAATAAAAGATTCAAGAAATCAGTGGATATTGTTATTCTTCTAAATTCATAGCTTTTATAAACTCAAATTCATTTGATGTTTCTCTTACAAATTTCTGAATTGGTAAATAGCTCCTTTGTGTTTCACGATTTGATTATGTTAGGATAAAAATAAAATTCATTTTGATTTTGTTTTTATTTTAGACTAGCTATAGAATCGAAAGATTTTGTAGCTTGTCTTTTGAAATTATTTGTTTTGATTATTATCTAATTTTGATTTTGTTTTATTATTTTAGGTAAACCACAGATTATGGTGCTATGCTTAAGGAAAGGAGTTAGGGGTTGAGCGTTTAAGTAGACTAGTAATTTTTTATTTTTGAAAAACAATGTCTATTAATATAAATATTTTTTATTAGAAGACTCCAACAGAATTATCTTTTTGTTACTTTATTTTAGTAAAAAACTTATTTCAAGAGATCTGCCTCTATCTTGCATGATAGGAGGTAACAGATCATAAACATGTTTAAATAGTTATGTTACCCGGTTAGAATGGCAATTTTTTCTAGACCATATATGACAGACATATATTTTTGAAACTATATGAGCAAGCAGTTTTCTCTTTGGCTTTCGACCTGTGTAGACTGTGCAGTGTTTTTTCATTATCTTCTCATGTAATTTCTTGATATGAAATGTTATTTGTGTTGAATTAGCTTTAGTCTTTTCTTCACATAATATTTTATATCATGTTTTTTCTTTATGTTGTTCATTATCTTTTGGTCTATTTTATATCTGTGATTGATCATCTATTTAAGTATTTTGAGTTTATGTATGATGCTAGATAGTTGGTAATACCATTAATGAGGATTGGGATTTCTTTCATTCTCGGTTATTGGGCATCTCAAGGTCACATGATATATAATTATTTATCTTTTTGTCATCATAAACTCGCTCCAAAATATGAAACACTTCCTTGAATTTCTCCAGGAAGCATTATGCTTGCTTCTGTCATAGGTTTTCACTTGACATGGGACAAGAGGAGCCCACACAAATGCAGAGAGATGAATTTAGTTTATTATTGTTGATCAGCTAGAGGTTAGTCAATGTAGTATTTATTTAATTTGTTTATATGTGAATGAATAGTGATTGCATTATTTAGACGTTAATTAGCTTTGTCTATTTTCATTACATCATTACAATCATATTCATTCTTTGTTTATAAGTTTGATATTTAGAGTATTAGAATAAGTTTTTTTATACTTTATCTTGTTTAGAGGCATTATCTTAAACAATCACTTTCACAAGGCTTTGCTCAAATCTTGTAAATTGTATATAACCATTGTACATTAACACTCTTAGTTGAACATTTGTAATTAAGGTGTTGATTGTTAAAATTGTATCTTTAGTTAGTTCACTTCCTTTAGTTGTTTTTAGGGTCCTAGTTGGCTAACAGAGTCATAAAACCTGTCAGGGTAGATCATACCAAGCGGCTTGGGTTAAATAGACAACCTCGGTCTGGATCTATCCTTCTCGTTGACGGTGTGTCACAAACGCCCATCAACACCTTTTTATGTCAACTTAAGGAACCATAATGTAATGTATTTGGGGAGCTAAAGTTGACACTATGCACCTAGTATTACACCAAGTTATGTGTGCATTAGGGTATGAAATTCCATTAGGTTTTGTGGCCTATAATACCACAACTCATATTTTATTACACCTAAATATGTTTCTACTATGTGGCAGCCTTGGGTTCCTTGACCTATATTCCTCTGTTGTAGCCTTTATTTCCTTAGTTGTGACCATATTCTCTTTATACACTTTGAACTCAGAAACTTTACCATAATTCCAGTTGAAATATATAACACATTGGAAAACCTTTGAATCCTCTTGAACTATGCCAACAATTGATTCTTGAAATTGAACCTTCAACCTTGTATTTATTCTTTATATTTTCAAACTTGTACCCAATGACTCATGATGTTTTAGAGAAAGATATATTTTTTATATTCAAATGAATGTATGGCAGATGAATATTACAATATACATGGTGGCCATATAAATTTGTTATATACATCAAGGAAAATTTTAGGGTTTATATATCACTCATGGGTTAATTTTCCATGTTTTTTCCAAAAACAATATTGGCTAATTTCCATTTTTTTCTAAAAGTGATCACCCAAATTCTATAGAATAAAATTATTTTACTTTTAAAATAACCCAAATTTGATATAAAATATATCAAATCCTTAGAAATTTGAATATTTTTACGAAAATATCGTCAAACATTTTATAGTTTGCATATTAAGGACTAGTAAGATTCACCAAGGTTTCAGGGGCATCAGGTGCGAGGGGGGGCTATATATTGTTCCAATGGAAATCAGATTTTTCACTTTGCTTGGGGTATCGGATGCACTTCAAATAACCAAGCAAAAGTCTTCGCAATATATATGGAGATTAAACTCATCAGAACAAACAAAAACTTGGGTATCGTTGTCATAAGAGATTCAAAGTTGATTTTTAAAGGTCTATGTCGGCTCCAACTCAACAAAAGAACTCACCCAAATCTCCAGCAAATATATCAAAGGATCAAAGCTGAGGAAGAAAATTTCATTTTTGTTAACTACTACCATTTTTTTCGTTGGGAGAATGGGGAGGTTGATTCACTAGCTAAGGAAGCAAGACAACTCACACAAGGATGCCTAATATCAAATGGAAATATTTCCACCTACCTCCTACCTTAGTCTTATGCATAAGAAAAAAATGTTTGTGGTTGATTTGACCCTCAACCCACTCATCATTAGATACATGCACTTGGTTGAACATTACCCCCACCTCATCTCTCCCACGGACACAATGGAGCACTTTGCACATGTTATGTCTTATCCCCGTCGCAAGCCTTATTTCCTTTCAGTCCTACCGCTCGTTCGCATTTGGGATTTTAATTTCATCTGCCATCACTCTATGTATTTGGAGTCTGCTCTATTGTTCCTTTGTGTGCTCAAGCATGGGGTTCAGCTTGTGGCCTTTGGTCTAGCTCCATGTATCCTGAACCAACGTCATCTAAGTACGCCTTCCCTCAGTTCGTCGCGTGTGCACACATGGGAATTCCATCACAACCCTCTAAGTTTTATGGTGAATTTTCCTCTAGCATTTCCAGGTGTTTGCAGAGCAGCCGACTCCTTCTTTGACATTCTTGGTTTCTAACTTCAATTCCCCACTAACCCTGCATCCATCTCTCATCATACTATCTCAACACTCATATCTCCACGTGGCACCGCGCAATCAACCACTCTGTCACTGCTCAAATTGTGAAATGGAAGGCATGAAAGGAAAATTAAATCTACAGCAATAGGAGCTGGAAACCCTATGTGAATCCAACGCTCAGCTGGAGATAACACTACAGGACAAAGAATAAAAAAGGGACAATGAGTTAGAAAATGTCTTGAGGAAATTCAATAGGAACTCTGAGAAAATTTGTGCCCTCAGTAAGGAAATTCCTAAGGTGCAACCTGGACACAATCAGCATCAAACAATGGCACCCTCAATGGAATCTCAGGCCTTTTGTGAATTTAATCAGCATTTGTGTCAACAATTAGAATGCAGCAAGAATGAAGACCCTCAAGAAGAGGTGGATACATATATGAAACTCAACTAACCCAGGTTTCATGCAATGTAAAACTCTTTTTTGTTAAGCTCCCATGTTTGGTACTACTCTTAGAAGTTTGAAAACAATTTGTATCTGAAGCAACGGTCATAGAGAATATAGGAATGTTCTTCCCTTTAGTCATGTTGAAGATATATTTGCACTTAGGGAATTTTTTGTAATCTCGGTTGTTTCAACACTGTTACAACGCTTTTTTACAATACAAAATTATCCATTTTTGTTTAAAAAAAAAAAAGATTCGCCAAGGTTTCTATAATCTAAGATAAATTTTCATCCTAAAAAATATCCCTGATATACATATTGAAGAGTGTGTCCTATAAATGAGATGGTTTTTCAAATGCAAGACCTCACTGAAATAATGGAGGCAACTCAAACATGTCTAGAGCTCATTCCTTCTAGGGTTTATGAAAACCAATGCCCAAAATGAGACTTAACTCTACCCTTGGATGCATTGGTGATCCCTTAATGGAGGGCAAGGCACTTGATCTCAGTGGTTTCCTCTCTCATTTTACATCACCGTGTGGGATTTTTTTGGGCCAGATCTACTATATGAATATAGGGAAGCTCTTGGAAATGTCTTTGGTTGGGCATTGGATTATCAAGTCCTTGTAAAATGTATTCCAAAGGAAAGCAACCTAAAACTTATCACCCTGAGTTCAATATCCATTACTTTGCGTAATATGTCTTATAAAATTTCTTCCATGGCATTAGTTCTTCTCATTAAGCATATTCTTTTGAAAATCATCAATGTGAAATAGATTGGATTTATGTATGGGTGTTTCATTTTGGACAATGTAATAGTAGTATGGGAGGACATGGGATGGGCCCAAATTTCTACCAATGATGCCTTGTTCATCAACATTGACTATGAGAAAGCCTATGACCACACGGAATGGAATTTTATCTAGTCTAATCCCCAAGCCTTAATGTTTAGTCCTAGGTTTATACACTACTTAAAACCTCCTTGCAAATACCTTAGTATTTTTTTTCATTAAAATAAAATCTTAGTGGGTGGGGATCTTTCATTTAATATGTCAGCAATGTCTTTGGTTATCGCTTTGTATGTTTCGGTTGTTGAGGCCCTTAGGTATATGAATGGTTATAAAGTTAACATGGGCCTAATTCATGGGATCCCCCTCCTTGAGTTGAATGTTGGTCATCTTTTTAATAATCCTATTGTGTATGAATCCTTATGATAATACAGGAATGGTTCTCATGGAAACACACCATGGACTATTTGGATACTTTCTATGTGGCTTCTAACTCCAACACCTAGTGGGATAAGACACGATGTTATAAATAAAACCAACAACCTATCCATGGTTGGTTGGCCTCTCAATGTTGATCTTGGATATAGCCTAACAAAATTTTATGTTTTTGGGTATACCCTTCACCTTCTAGGTTTCTCCTTGATATCTCTAGGAGTTGCTTATGGAAAGAGTGGAAGAAAACTTATAAGTGGATCGCCAAGATTTTGTTCGAGGTGGTTGAATTCCATATCTGTACTAAAGTGCTTGCAATGACTTGTGTTTACTATGCTTCCCTCTAAGAGCCCTCTAAAGAACCTATTCAAAATTAGAGAAACTGCTCAAACATATTAGTTCAACAACACTAACAAAAACCATGGGTTCCATGGAATTCACTAAGAGTTATGTTTTCCAACTCAAGAATATGTAGCCTTGGAAATTATCAAAATGCAATTGTAATACCAAGCATTGTATGCTATATGGCTTATTTAAGTTGTTGAAGAGAAGGAGTCCTAGAAAGTTTCATTACAACACTGAGTTAAATAGGGCTTCTTGCTTAGGAATAATGTCTAGCAAGGAGTTTTTTTTTTCAATTCTTGCTTCTCATAACTTTTCAAGTTAAAATCTTGGGCTTATACTTCACATTTTGGCACATGATTTACAATGAGAGAGAAAATGTGAGCATGTGAGGTTATGGAGGAATATGTACAAGAAAAAGCAATAAACTAAATGTGATATTTGGGTTTTATTAACCATGCAAAGAGACAAGTGGACTCAGTTGCTCTCTCCATTTATATTTTGAGTAGATAGTATTTCTTCTTGTGCTTCTAAAAGAGAAGAGATCCAGTGTCTACTATTTGTCTTGCAAAATGCATGGCAACTCTCAAATATTAATGTGCCTCAATAGCTAATTTGGACTGAACAAAACAAAGGAATGCATTTTCAGGATCTATTTGTAAGTTCCCTAGTTTGATGCTATGCATCGCTACTAGACATTGAATCAACATTGATTGATGTGAGGCTAGATATAACCAATGTAAAAAGAAGTAAGAGACTTAGGAGGATGAGTAGGACAACGCCAAGATCAACTTGCACAATCACTCCAAGGAGGTTCTCTATGAATATTTAGGGGTTGTAAATGAAGAAATACATAGTAGCTTTGGTGTTGGTGAATAGAGTTGTCAAAATGAGACCTCTAGTTATGGAAGCTCATAGGCATGGTCAATAAATTTGATTTCAATTCATAAATAGGGATCATCGTGGTCCCTCACTCATACTCGACAACACTTTCAAGACTTACAAGTGAAGAAAAATGTATTTTCACATGAACTAGATAGCATTAAATACAATGTAACATTAAGAGTGGAAAGAATCTAACATCTCAAAACTAGATAGGTGGTTAGCATACAAGTGGCAAGGGTTTTCCAAAGACTAACTATAAATACCAACTAGTCCCGAATGACGAAATACTTGGAGATGTCACCCCCTTAAAAAACACCTTTGGTATGATGACATACATAATATAATAACTAGCTACCTAGAAATTGGGAATGGAACACCAAAGGTAATTGAGGGTGGATACATTACACAAAGGGATGAGTTGCGGTATTTTTTGGATCTTAGTTTGCATTGGATATTTTTTTAATTCTTGAAAATCATGAAGTCATTGTATTTTTCGCTCATGTTTATGGAAGGGGTTATGAATATTAAGGGAATAAAAAACTAAGTTGTACTTCCTCAATAGATAAAAAGGATTTTTGAAACTTAGTTTCTCTTTACATTGAGCTTTTGCTTATATGCTACCAAAATGGTTCGCACAAATTTTCTCTTCAATATGTGTGTATACACATTGTTACAAAGATAAATATATTTTAGGTGCTTTTGTTATAATATATAGATGGAGAAACTAACATCATTTTGGCAAAATTTATCAAACAAACATTGAATCATGCAACTACTATAAGACGTTAAATCTTTGGATTTCCCATTAAATTTATAGAAAGCACATGATTGATTTGGATTTTTTTTTATGTGAAATTTTAAAACAACTTGGTTTGTTTAACATTTTTGTATCATGCAACTACTATAAGACTTTAAATCTTTGGATTTCCCATTAAATTTAAAGAAAGCACATGATTGATTTGGATTTTTTTTTTGTGAAATTTTCAAACAATTTGGTTTGTTTAACATTGTCGTAATAAGAGTCTCATGCTCTTTAGGGCACATGAACAATAAATTGTGGTTCCCACAAGAATTTGTGAATGTTATGCTTATATGAACTTCCAAGGATTCGTCTTCTACCTGCAACTTAGATTGTGGCTCCTCAATTTCGTGAACCCACAAACTTTTTTGCTATGGCCCGCACTGGATTGTGTATTCTTAATGTCATAGGGTTTCAAATCCTACCTATGCGTAATACCAACCCTCACTCAATTCCAAATGGCTTTCAAGGATAACGTGTGGTCGTTGGATTATGCACGAGATATTTGAGGTTTTATTTATTAAACGTTTAAAAACCATGTTATGAGAATGCATGTTAACAGATGTGATTTGGTCAAATATCAAATATTAATATTGCACATTCTAATTACAGTAAATCTATTCAAGGGTGTTGAAATCATTTTTTGCATTAAAAACGACAATTTCAACAAATCCAAAATCACAATTTTAGCAAAAATAATCTAACAAGATTCCAAATTCCAATGATGACAATTCAGAAAGATCAAAAACATAGAAAATGTAACCTTCTTTCATGTCAATTATATTACATGGATATGAATTATACTATTAATACCTAAAACCACTGACGGCCTTGTATGGTGATTTTCTTAGTTTACTTGGGGCACACAATCATCTAAAACCAAAGAATTACAAGTAATACAAGAAAGATTGCATGGTTTGTTTATCCATTTTTATGTTCAAACCAACAAGTTGTTGTAAAAGCATATGTTGAAGATCAATTCCTTACTTGGGTTTGTGCATAAGGAGGGTGGAAGATGGTTGAGAAACCATATGATGGTTAAAAGGGAAACATATCCAAGTGCAGGGCAAGGATTTCTCAAAGTACTTACCTACCATAGTTTATTTATCCATGAGAAGCAGTAAGAAGCAACAAAACTATGGAGCATCATCTGCAAGCTTGAGAGTTCAAGAATGTGTGCATTAGAGAACAAAAAATACACCTTCCACATCAATGTGTCAAGTAACCCAAGGATTCCATAGCTGAGAAAAGAGTATCAACCACGGCATCGGACACACTGTTCTAGCTTTGACCTTCATCTAGCACCACTAGAGATGTGGACTTAAATAGAGTGTAATCCAAAGAATGTTGTCCCTGTCATTGGTGTCATTGAAGTATGGATAGACATTGGTCATGAAGTGATCATCCTTCGCATCGTCTCTAAAGACTCCCTCAGAAGGAGGAAAGTTGTTCCCTAACCATGCCTTGGGCAATGTAGACCTTGATGTTATTATGCATATTGGTGTTCTAAATTGTGGTTTAAATGTTCCTTGTGACATGGAGAAGATATGATACGTACCCCATGCTAGGAAAATCCCACTGCAATGTATTTAATATGGAGTGACTTAATAAGCATGAACAAACTCAACCTTTTTTGTGAGATTTTTTTCAAACTTGCTTTGATGTACTCATTTTTCACAAAATTTCAACGATTTGAGTGGTTTTAAAATGGGTCAAAACTACCAAGGACAAAGTTCTCAGTTATAACTTTTGGTAAAATTCCTACCAGATTTAGGAAAGAATTTCCACAGAAAAAGAGGTTGAGTTTGTTCATTAATTAATTTACTCAAATTTGATATTGGTAATGAGATAGAAGGGGTGAGTGTTATTGTTAACCCAACCATTAGTTGAGTCCTAGTTGGAGGATATGGCCTGCAATTCATTGTTATTGACTCGGTTTGTAGAGTGGCTTACATTAAGCCAAATCTCACTACTAAAGGCGCTTATCATTTATTTGTTCTTTAAGAGTGTTAGCCTTGGTTGTTGTAATCATAGAACCAACCTTGGTTGTTGTAATCTTAAAATCACCTTGAAACAACACTTTTCATGTCTACCTAGTGGTGTCCCTAAACATGCTATAAATATCCACAAAGTGTTTGAAAGTGACCTAATACCAAGAGAAGCTAAACATGTAATGATCAATTCCATTAATATCCAACCTAAGAGCTTTATCCTTAGTTGTTGTAATCATAGAACCACCCTTGGTTGTTGTAATCCTAAAACTACCTTGAAACGACACTTTTCATGTATGCCTAGTGGTGTTCATAAACAAGCTGTAAATATCCACGAAGTGTTTGAAAGCGACCTAAAACCAAGAGATCTCACTTAGTAAGCTAAACATGTAATGATCAATTCCATTTAATATCCAACCCTAAGAGTGTTACCCTTGGTTGCCGTAATCATAGAACCACCCTTGGTTGTTGTAATCCTAAAACCACCTTGAAACAACACTTTTCATTTATGCCTAGGTGGTGTTCCTAAACAAGCTATAAATATCCACAAAGTGTTTGAAAACGACCTAAAACCAAGAGATCTA
>CBVK0100900056.1:0-44637 GCA_900067695.1 Picea abies
GTTTTTCCTCGGAAAGGAAAAATCAGTGGGCTCAATGGTTACCACTAGTTGAATGGTGGTACAACACTTCATACCATACAGCTACCTTCATGACTCCTTTTGAAGAAGTATATGGACAAAATACACCTTCTGTTATTTCATATTTTCCAGGTGTCTCGAAGGTCCAGGAGTTTGACCAAATGCTTACAATTCAAGAGGCTATTCTTTGTACCCTCAAAGAGAATTTGGTCATGGACCAGAATCACATGAAGCAACAAGAAGATCAAGGTTGCTCTGAACGTCAATTTGCATAAGGGGATCAGGTGTTTCTTCGAATGCAACCTTACAAGAAAAATTCCCTCAAGGCTGACCATTTTCAAAAACTGGCGCCCAAATTTTATGGTCCTTATATCGTTCTCAAGTGTGTGGGACAAGTGTCCTATCAGTTAGATTTTCCCATTCATTATAAGCTTTGTCCTGATTTTCATGTTTCCTGCTTAAAGAAGGTGATTGGAACTAAGTTCCAAACTCAAACTAACCTTCCCGAGTTGGAAGAAGAAGGTTCCATTTGGCTACAACCATAAGCATTTTTGGACCAACGTGAGCGTCTCCTATGTCAAGGAACCATCAAGGAAGTGTTAGTCCAATGGAAAGATACAACTCAAACAGATTCCACTTGGGAACTAGCTACCATTATGCATCAATTTCCACATCTCAAGCCTTGAGGACAAGGTTGTTTTTAAGGGGGGGGGGACATGTTAGAATCCTAAACCACACATAGGTTGAACAATATATTTGGATGTAATAAAGGTCAATATTAATAAGGCCTTTCAATAAAATAGAATAAGTCGAATGTAAGAAGACCTAATCGAAGCTTCCGCTTCTAGAAGTATCTTCCTCTAGATGATTCTTTTGATAGACATATTTAGTATAAATAGGAGTCGAGGGTATGAGAACCTTGGATTGGAGATTATTGTAATAGAGCTCTGCTTGACTGGAGGTTTCCCCCTCAAAGAGGCCCATGAATATTTCTCTTAGAATCAAAGTTTTATTTCTATTGTTATTCTTATATCATTTCAGTGTTATTGTGGTGATTATTCCGGTTATATTGTTGTTATTCTGTCATTTCTAGCATTTTATTTATGTTCTGCATACTTTTTATATCTGGTATACTACAACGAGAAGTATCCTAAGCTATAGGATGAACAACTACCTTATTTACAGCATGCCTATAATCATTCCATGCATTCTTCTACTTAGAAAAATCCTTTTGAAGTATGGTTGGGGTCCTTTCCTAAATCACCTAGGGAATTTTCTTTTGGAGAAGTAGGTAAAGAACAGGGATAGGATGATACAGATAAATCTAAAAGGTTCATTAAAAATATCCAGAAGTTACATCAAGAAGTACATGAATAGTTGGAGAAGAGCCACTCCAATTACAAGGAAAGACATGATAAACATCATGTTGACCATCAATTTGAAGGTGATGATCAAGTATGGTTACATATCAACAAATATAGAATGAAAGGTGAAGGTAAAAAGATAACGCCAATCCTATATGGTCCATTCAATATCTTTGACCATATTGGTACCAATTCCTTTTGTTTAGATCTACCAACCTAGATGCAAATCTATTCAGTGGTAAATGTTGAGAATTTGAAACTTTATGAGCCTCCTATGATTATCGATGAAGATGAAAGTATTCAAGTTCCAATAATTGAGGATTTTTCTCGAGAATATTTGGAAAAGCTACAAGAAGATACTATTCTCGAAATAAGAATCATTACTTCATAGCAAGGTGATGTGGAATATCTTCAAGTTGGTTTTAAAGGGGTAAAACCAAGTAAAGAAAAATGGAAGGAGATCTTTAGAGTGAGGGAACTCTACCCTCGCTTAGTTGTTGAGTAATAAAAAATGGTTTTTTGTCCAAAAGGCTTCCAATGGGGAGGAATGAGCTAGGAGGATCCATGAATTCTTACAGAGGTCCATGAGGATTCATAATGTCCATAGACCAGAAAGGTTAAAAAATGCTCAAAATTCAAATATCCCAAATGCTGTAAAAAAATTCCATCAATGTGTAGAGATCGACGATAGATTTCCAACGACATAAAATTCACCTCAAAATAAGTTCGAATGAAAAATATATGTATGGTCAAATTTTAGGTCAACCAGGTGAAAGGTCAAAGTCAAAGGGGCCAATGTGACACATGTCAGCATTGCAAGGGTGACACATGGCATGATCATAAAACTATACGACGATTATGTGGCCACACCCCAAGGTGTCATGTGGCATGACTGTACACTTACTGAGAAGGTGTGTTGGCATCCAGATGGACTAGTTGTTTGTTGACACTTGGCAAGGATAAGCCAATAAGAGGCTTCCATGTGGCAGCCTCCTATTGACCATTATTTTTAAGGTTATGTAAAATTATGTTGGTAGTATATAGGATCGAACTGAGAACCTCCAAAATCATCACCAAAGCCTCCATTACCATCATACCACTACATTATTCCTTACCCATATATGTTGCAATTTATATTTAACCTTGTAAAAAGGTTTATCCACTGGAAAAAAGATTTAGACCTTATCATATGATCACATACAATGTAATATAACCATGGGTCATAAATTTAGGGGTTATGCAATATATAATATATTATTATAACTATATAATCATATAACAAATGAAAACCATGACATAAAATATGCCAAGGTCGATGAGATTTGATCCTGCAACTGACCAAATAAATGCGTCGACACTTAACCAATTATGCTATGGGTGCAGGTTTGTTAGGCACCCTCTTAACAATACATTTATTGTTTGCTTATTATTCAAAGGGAATTTAAGGGTATGTGTCCTATTTAATGAGCACGCATATTGAGGATGGGACACACACTCATTAATATGAAGAGTATTGTCTCTAAGCTCGTGCCAAGGGAAATATGGCTTTGAGGTTACATTGTAAAGTGTGTCAAGAGATCCCTTGATGGAATTTTATGAACTTTGTATTCATTTTTCGTGATTTTTCGCAAGGAATCCAATGGTGCACTATGTTTTTGGGATGGTGCACTCTTTTTTTGGGTTTGAGCAACTAAAAAAATAATTGTAAAAAAGACGAATTTGACCATTAATAAATAGGTCACGATTGGAAGTCAACCTAGATACATAGCCTAAATTGGGTGAACTATGTTATCAAACTTATATATGTGATATTATCATTGTTGTTTATTTTGTGCTCAGTTATTTGTAAGTCTTTATCATTAAAGTGTATTTGGTTAGATACGTAATTCACATGTAAGTTGAAAACAATCAACTGATCATTATTATTTTGAAGATCAAGTAGATGTTTATATGTATTTAAAAACTAATCAACATCTAAGTATTTTTTGGATCAAAAAAATATTGCAAAATTGAATTCTGAACTCTCACTCTGTTCCATCTTACTTCTCTCTTACAATAATAAACTCTCTCTTTACTCAAAATCCTAACCCTTTACATATCTACATGCATACCCCCATTTCTTTAGTTGATCATGGAAATCATAACTAACTTTCCATCTCATCCATAACCTGAACCATTATAAGTGGAATTGTTACAAAATCAATTAAAATGATTCTCAAAAGATACACTCAGATTCAATGTGCATGTGCTCATTTAATACAAATGGGTTGTAAGATTCAATATGCATGTGTTTTATTTTATTTCCATGCATTTAATACAAATGGGTTGGCATGCAAAGTGAAATTGGTGCATGTAATAAAAAATTGATTGGCACGTGCAATTAATCCTTAGATGAAAGAAAATATGAAACTTGGCATCACTTTGTGCATATGTTTCAACGTACACACAATACTGAAACCTTAGGTGCCAATGATAAGAGCTCAAAAGTTTCAATTTATTTTTCTGAATATGAAACTTGGCATCACTTTGTGCATATGTTTCAACGTACACACAATACTGAAACCTTAGGTGCCAATGATAAGAGCTCAAAAGTTTCAATTTATTTTTCTGATGAATGGGTGAGAGATTTCACGAACACCCGTGATTTCTATGAAACCCTTGTTGGATGGTATGAAGAAGGGAATAATTTGAAAGTCAAAGATAATAAATGATTCCCTACTTTCCATTTGAGTTCAACTTATGTGTAGGATACACAATTAATAAGTATAAGATATAGTGAAAAAAATTCAATTCATATGAAAGTGGTGTGGTGCCAATTATTGAGCATGGCAAGATTTTTAGTGGGCAATTATTTTGTCTCACTCTTTGGTAGAATCGATAAGGAGAGATTATACTAGTGCACTTGTAGACTTTTTAGAGATTTACATGTCATACTACCTCCTGGATGTGGTTTTGTGCCTCTAATTCATTTGCAAGAGTAGGTTGGTCATGCTCACCAGAAGAACAACCCATTGTTAATATATATTTCAAGGATTTCTGGAAGCACAAGTAAAAATATCAAATTTTTCTCATTTGTGATGGTTTTCTTGTTTCTTTGTATAAATTAATTTTTTTTTAACCCTACCCAAGAATTTTTCCATAAACTAATTAAGTACTCAATACTATTGGAGATGGGTATATTGACAATTGGTCTACTTACATCAGAATTTATGGGGAAAATTAGGAACCACATATACTTCCAACATATGTTCCTAATATGATAATTATTCAAGAAATTTGTTATCATACTATTTTTCATGATTTTAATTATCCTCTCAGCAATCACCAATTAATAAACCTTTCCCATCCTATTCATTGTCCATAAGAATGTATGTGCCAAATAATTATACCACGACTGGCAGGGAAGGAGAAAAAATAAACAAATATCATTTTTGTTTATAAAGGTACCATATGCATGATCCTTTGAATGTTTTTGGAAAGCAAATAACTAAAATGGAAATCTGCTTCCCCTATTAACATGAAAAAAAATGATATTGAAGAAATGAAAAGAAGATATTTTACTTATGAATAAGTTTTAAATAGACAATAGATTCTTGTAAAAAAGAAAGGGAAAGGAAAAGAAAGGAAGAAGTTGAATTTCTTTTTGCTAAGAGACTATCTTTACAAGAGAAAAGGAAAGAACAAAAGAAAGGGGACTTGAAGTACTCGAAAAAGATGAAGTAGATGTTATGTATAAGAAAAAATCAAAAGCATAGGCCAAAGTTCTAAATAGAGAAGATCATGTTAACAAAAATGAAGTAGAAGATAAATCCAAATATGTGGCTAAAGCCAAAGATGAATATAAAACTAAATCCAAGACTAATGTTCAAGCTATAAAGAATAAAGAAGTTGATAAAAGAGATAAATAGTAACCATATGACATAAGGTACCAAGAAATAGATCAAAAGGGTAAACAATATGCCAAGGCTTATAGATTGAGAAAAGAAGTAGAAGACAAATCACAAGTTGAAATTGAAGAAGAAAAATCATGAAAAGAAAAACAATTTAAAATGAATGCAAAGGACAAAGTAGAATAACAAAGAATAGGAGGAGCTGGAGAAGAAATCTCAATATGAAGTTGAAAAAGAAAAGAAAAGATAGGAACATGGCGAAAAAAAAAGAGTAGAGTGAAAACAATACTGAAACACAAGATCATCAATATATGAAGGAGGTTTAAACTACCCAATTATGTGATAATACTTCACTTTATGAAGTGGCCAACCTTGAACTATTCACATTTGACAAGAAAATAAATAGGTGGTGAGACCAATTCACACGCATAGGAATATCAACCTAGATAACGAAACAATGTTTAACATTAAATTTATAGTAATAGATACCAAGAAATTAGGCCTTAGAACCACTACTACTAATCTTGCAATTACTCAAGCCATTATGCATGAAGCCATTTATACCAAGAGAAAAATGAAGGCATATGACGAAAATATTTTCTTGTTGGAAAGTCAAGTTGATTTCTACAAATATAACAAATATGAGATATTCACTTTCATTGACTATACCTTTAGGATACATAATGATTTGAATTTTGTTTAGAAGGAATTCTATGAAAAACCTTAACTATTCAAGGTCCAAATCCAAGACATTTCAGGTATTAAGAAACATCCCGAGGCTTGAAATGTTTTATCATCTCATCTTTTTTATATAAATAATATAAAAACTATGAACACATGTATTTTTTTTAGATGGTAAACTAATTTCAATATTAATCCATAATACAAGCTAGTCACTATTGGAGACTTATTCTGCTGTATTATTTTCTCTAAGACTATTTCTTTACTTTCTTATCCTAGGATGGAAGTAAGAGCTATTTATTTTGTTAAGACTATTTCTTTACTTTCTTATCCTAGGATGGAAGTAAGAGCTATTTATTTTGTTGTAGATTGCTATCATGCAATTTTGATTATTTCTTGTTGTAAACCACTATGATGCAATTATGGTTATTTCTTGTTGTTTTTCTTCAATAACTTGGTAACTTGTGAATATGAAGTCATGATTAGCTATTCTAATTTAGGCTAATTTGATTTTAATGGCTATTTATTTTTGTTTTTTTAGCTAATATTGATTAAATTATTATTTACTTAATGGATGAAATAAATGTTAATTTCATATCCAATCTTTGTTCTTAAATCCTAGCTAGGAGATTAATTTTAAAAATGCATTTTATTGTAGACTTCTAATTGCATTTAGGAATTAGATTTTAAATAATCCAAAGTTAAATCCATTAACTAACAACTAGGCCAACATATTAGAGGATTTTTCTACCCCAAACAAATAAAAGGCTAATTGTCCCTTTATTTTGGGAAATCCCCATTAATTTGAGAACAAATATTTGTCCTTGTGGATGAGACACTAGTAAGTTTGGACTTACACTGATTACTTTTTTAAGACTTTCATTTGCATAGGCTATTGTTCATAAAGTGACAAATGTACATGTTGAAAGCACACTTACAAGTGGGTGAATACAATTTCTTACTTTTTCAAATGTTCATCAATCATAAAAAAACAACCACATATTAACTGCAAAACATGGAACAAAAAATTTATGTGAAACTTTTTTTAGACAAAACCACAAAATGTTTCTTTATAATTCTTTCTAGGAACCAATCTATTGTTACAAATATTTGTAGGAACCAACCTATTAGAGACACCAATCCCCACGTATACTTATCCTAGTAGGCACCAATCTACTCTTATATTTCTTTGTAGACACAAATCCATGAGACACCAATCCCCACCACTAAGCACCAACCTAACAAGAGACACCAATCTCTTTCATATATTCTTAGACACCAATATCCATTACTAAGCACCAAATTAGAAATATACATCAATATCTTTCATATCTTCGTAGACACCAATCAACTTGAGACACCAATCCCCATTGCTAAGCACCAACTTAGCAAGAGATACCAATTTCTTAGAGATCTTCATAGACACCAATCTAAGATACCAATCCCCACCGCTAAGAAACAACTTAGCAAGAGTCATTAATATATGATTTGAGTCTTCTTTATATTTCTACCTTCACCAACTTTACTCACTATATCTTTCTTTATGAGGTCTACTCACTACCTCTACCTTCACTAGGTTTGCTCACCAAGTTTAACCAAAATTTGAATTTCCAAATAACAACTTTCCTAAAGTTTGTTGTGTTGGGACTATTTTGGTGTAGTCACCATATCTGTTTTGGGCCTTTAATCACCATCTATATTCACAAGTATAACCAAAATCCATGCTAAATGTATGTTTTAGTATATATTTGCCAATAAATTAGGCAATGTTCAACTTAATTTAAAAAAATTAAAATAAATCTATCCTAACAATATATTTTGGTAGTTGTTTCTCTAATTACAACGTTGAAGTTATTTTCAAAACAAACACTTCTTCAATGGAAACAATATCTTATTATATTAGAATGTAAACAATTCTATGGTTTGAAGGCCAAGCGAAATGATTTGTGTATATTCACGAAGAATTATTAACTTATAACATATAACTATAACTCTTACCGTTTGCTATAACTCTTACCGTTTGTTCTCGTCAACGCAACCCTCTTAATAGAAATTTGAGGAAATGTGTAAAGCATTCTCCTTCGTCGTATTGATAACACCAACTTCCTCTATCTACAAGATTAATAGCCATTTGGTAACAGTAATTAGGATCTATTAAATTCCATTCCATCTGAGTTTGGCGCGTGCACAGAAAGCCATAAGAATATATTAAATTTACAATACATTATCAGATGTACAAAGAGTGATATTATAGTATACACGTTTCTCTCTTGCAACAAAGTATATTTCACAAACAAATATTCATGAGAATTGAGAGGTCTGATGGTCTAAGGTGAGAGAGGTCTGCTGGTCTAATTGAAGTACAAAATCCACTCTAACCTTGTTGTATATTCATATTGTCAAAAGAAAAACTTAAATTTGTTTTGAAATTATTTGGTTCTTTGCATAATAACATTTAAAAATGAATCTATCACCTTAGTATAAAGATATTTAAAACAAAATTTATCACTTTAGTATAAACACATTTAAAACAGTGTTTATCAGCCTAGCATAAAAGACAAAGTTGTGGTTGTTTTGAAAGTTATTTTTAATGATGCAAATTTCATTTTTCAATCACTAGAATGGTGAAGTAGAAATGTTCAAACTGTGTGTTGTCTTTGTGTTGGGGTTTTAAGTCAATGTATGACATCAACATAATCGGTTTACAATGATTTCAGTATTAGCTAATTACTTTTTTAGCTAGTTATCCATCAATATTAACCATATTAACGATATTTTGGTAGCTAGTTTTCCATATTTTGTTTACAATGATTTTGTTAGATAGTTATCCATATTTTATTTACAATGATTTTGTTAGCTATTTATCCATCTACATTAGATTAGAGAAAAAAAAGATTAAACACACGTGCCTATCGAAGAATTTTTATTACACATTTGACACATTTTTGAGGTTAGATGTATAAAAACAAGGAATATAAGAAACTAGGGTTTCGATGACAATGTGTTTTCAATAGGCTGACCTTGTACACAATTTTTATACAACTCACTTTATGCACATTCAGGAATGAGACAAGGCATTCTTCAAATAGAAACTCTAAGGAAAATCCACTGAAGGGAGACAAAGGTAAGTACTTGCAAAATAGGTTTTTATCAGCATCCAAAAATTGCTAACATCATCATTACACCTCCAATTTTAGGTCTTCTCTCGTAGATGATCAATTCCACACTACATTATGGATAAGGATATAATAACTCTCTTAAGTTCGGAGTTTTAGAAAGATGCACAGGATGAGTTTTAACAATGTTGGAATAGAGGGTTTGCAACGCCCTGTTTGCAGCGTTGTTGATCCAGTTCAAGTTCACAGTTCTAGGTGGTGAGAATGATGGGAGCAAGTAAATTTTGAGGAGGAAAAATGAATGAGGTGAGAAGGTGGTCTAGTTTAGTAGGCACAGTTCAAAGAATATTTTAAGTGAATTTTTCAAGATGATAGTAAGGAAGTAACAATTCTGAGCGCCTTTCTGTAGCACCAAGTTCGCAGCACCTAGCCCAAACATGATTTGCACACTTGGAGGAAACTGTTTGAAACTTTGATGACATAATTTGTTTAAAATACCAGAGCCGAAAATAATGAGATATTCTTTGACACAATCCATAAATGAAATGATGGCAATGAATGCATGGAGTACTTTGAATGCGTTTTGAAGTCTCCTAGTGAGTTGACAACGCATAGATCGAATATGATTTGATAAGTAAACGGATAAAAGGTGACAAAGGAGGATGTTGCATACAACATAGAGGTGTCACATGTCAAGGTGATGCGAGAGTTTCAAAGATGTAATAACCCTGTCGTTACGACTACATGTGACCCATCAATTAAATATGACGGAAGGTTAATCAAAGATATAACTCATCATCTACCAACATTAAATTCAAGGCAAAAGAATAAACAATTTCATAAGGGATCAAACATCAACTGATCGCCATCACAAAATTCCAAATACTAACTCCAACATACATTGACATGACGCAATGTGTGCCGTAGTCGACAGACTTTATTCTATCACACAAGAGTAAACCGATACTAGAATCAAGCACATGTCGACGCTCTTAATGCCGTTAGAGAAAACTAGTTACCCAACTAAACATATATCAACATAGGTATTGTGCATTAGTCACGAACTTTAAGTCGATCATCAGCATACAAATATTCTAGGCGTACAAGAAATTAATCATTTAATTTATCGCTCTTCAGCATTATTCAATCCCGAGGAGAATACATGGTTGGTTCCTTGATTCATCACCCATCAGTAAATAAATTGAACAATTAATAACCTTTAATTCGAAAATTAATAAACGTAGGTTGAACATTAATAAACCTTCCTGAATAAACTTTCAATTCAGCATTAAAGGACATTCAATTGATGAGTCCTTCAAAATTAGGTTGAACCAATGATTACATAAGACAAACTCATAATGAATAAGCTCTCGTTATTACTTATCATGATACCAAGAAAAGGGATACAACGTACGATATTCTTGAACTTTTTTTTTTCTTTCATGAAAAAAATTGTCTCAATTTTATATAAAGTATAAAATCGTTTACATTAGTAGTTTCAGCAGCAATAATGACTGAGTATCTGTACTCCAAAAACATGAGCAATAAGATACAAACAGAAACTCAAAAACAAAACAGACTGTCGACCGAGAGAATGCGCTGCAATATAGTTTGTCATCCTAGTCAATGTCCTTCTATCAAAGAACAGAACTGGGACCAAAAGCAGCCCTTTAAAAACAATGAGATCTGAGCATTCTGTGCGATAGGAACGCCATAACATAGCGTGCAAGTGACTGAAAAATCAGTCAGTCGGAAGGAAAGGAACTGGACAGCTGGTCGATCAGAAGATTTTAAGAATGGAAGGAGGGCTCTCAGTCCCCTCATCACAATGAGAGATAGTGAGATTTCCTGTAACCTCAATTAATGCTCTTTTGGATAGAGCATCAGCTTCTTGATTGAATGCTCTAGGGAAGTGCTGGACGCTTAGTGTAGTGAAGTTTTTTGCAAGTTCCAGCGATCTTTGTTTCCAGCATTCGATCTGGACAGAGTGTAGATTGGATTTAAGGGAAATCCAATCTATGATCACTTTCGAGTCACCCCGGACCAGCAGTGATTTGATTGACCAGGTGGAAGCTAAGAAGAGGGTAGTCCAGAGTCCCATAAGCTCAGCTTTTGTATTCGAATTGGATTTAAGGGAAATCCAATCTATGCTCACTTTCGAGTCACCCCGGACCAGCAGTGATTAAGTTAAGAGTTGTCTTCTTAGCTCAAACAACTCTGAACTTAATCTAAAGAAAGTTTCTAAAATATCAAATTATAGGAAATACTTCAACAACAATATTACTTTTTTAAAGAATGAGTAATATGGTTGTGGGGTTGTAATTACTATTTGATTAGCTTTCTACACGTTGTAAGTGTTTAGATGTGTATATA
The DNA here is from genome assembly GCA_900067695.1 of Picea abies. Taxonomy (NCBI): domain Eukaryota; kingdom Viridiplantae; phylum Streptophyta; class Pinopsida; order Pinales; family Pinaceae; genus Picea; species Picea abies. Next base: position 11,443 of record CBVK0100900056.1, read on the forward strand.
TGTTGTTGGTGTAAGTAAGTTGTTAAATAACGATAACATTGTATGAGAGTTGATCTCCATGTTTTGAATGTACAAACAAATAAGAAAGATTGGAGAAATTTAAAAGATCTTTCAAACACGATTCTATGGCTCTAAGTTGGTTCAAGAATAAGGATTTATCAAAAGGATCTATTGTTCCATGACTTTTGGGTGCCTAAATGGTGAGGCCTCTTGGAGTGTCAATTTTTTAACAAAAGTTTTGTGTTTTGTGTTTTTAACAATAATTCTTCCCAACCACTCAAGCTAAACTTAATTGACAAATTTTCAATAAAAACTTATTAAGAAAACAAGCTCCTTAAATATAGAGTGTTGAGATAATGAAACACTCAAAACTTGAAACTTAGATTTTTATGAATGTTAAGATGGTGAAGCACTTAAAAGTTGAAAATTAAATCTTCAATAATAAACAACTCCACAATGAAATTTCAAATAAAAACACGAAATGTTAGATTTCAAAATTGTTGGAAAATGGAAAAGGTCCTTGACCACCTTACTTCTAACCTTGTAATTAAGCATTCAAGAATTTGAAAATTTATGACTTTGGAATTCAAGAATTTGAGAGAATTCAATAATTTGGGAATTTACGATTTTGAAACTTTTTCAACCATGAAACTTGAGCATGAAATTAAGATAAGTAAGAGGCAAAATCAAATACCATCATTTATATATAAAATTTTGAAATATGTAAAAGAATAAATTCTATATATATAAATTTTGGTTAAAAAAAAAAAACAAATAATATGCAAATTTTTCTTAATATTTATAAATGATTATATAAATATTATTTTACTAATATTTATAAATGATTATATAAATATTATTTTACTATAATGGCCTTTTATTTTGTTTTTTTAATTTATTTTTATATTAAATTTAAACTAATAAATCTACTAAAATGTGTTCATCACTAATATTTAATATTAACTATATTTTGTCCGTAGGGTGTAGATCGATTGACAAGTGTTGTGTAAATGGAAGGAACTATGTAAAATGAGGTCTCAAGATCGATTCTCACCCCGATTTACCTTTACTCCATTCTTACAAGTTACGTGGAAGCACCTGAAATTATAGTGATAACAGACGACGCGAGTATGAGAACCACAAATTACCCACAGTACAATAAATAAATAAATAATATTAACTCTATTTTTATATTTCATTTAAACTAATCACATTAATCACTTAAATTTACACTAATAAATCTACCAAAATGTGCTCATCACTCATATTTAATATTAACTCTATTTTTATATTGCATTTAAACTAATCACACTAAATCAAAATGTTCACATTAGTGAATATTTAAATATTTGTTAATGCTAATTAATCAAATATTTGTCATTACGTTTTATTCTTTTATCATACATTATTATCATTTTTCTTATTCCTTAACAAAGACAAGCTTTTTTAATATATCCATCTGTCACACTCCATTTTAATGGTATTTTTGAACCGTAGTGATGTGGCATGCCTAGTATGACCTTTTTAAGCTCACGAAGAAAAAACGTTAAAAAAACATAACTCTTATAAGATATCAAGGCAAAAGGACTTGTCCAAGTGTAGATAGGAATAACCTGAGCATTCCAAGATTAAAAAGGAAAAGTTCATTGACTCCCTCCACATTACCAAAACTCCCTAAGACTAGTGGTGTGGTTAGTAATGGAAAAGGAAGTGCCATTCCAAAAACTTCTCACTACCCTTTTGGCATTTACTCCTTTAATTGTCTTTCTACTAACACCATGATATTAAGATATTAGGTTTTTATTATTTTATTGATTTTCAAATATTTTATTAAAAATTAAAAAAATTAAAATCTTATATTTTCAATTAAAAAAATAAAAATATGATAAATAAAAAAATAATAACAAATATGAGGAGAGCTCTTAATGTCCATTCCTAAGGATACTTTTAGTTGAGATTATAGGTTGTTTACTAGCAAAATATTAATTTCCATCACGCTTTACATTGGGTCTCTCTTATTAGTCCCTGTTGAAGGCATAGAGGGACTATATTAGTCCCTGCTGAAGGCATATAGGGACTATAGCGATCGATAATTCGTTGACTCCGTATTAGTTTGTCCTTTGACCACAAATATTTTTATAATATCTATTGTTGGAACTAGGGAACTAAAAACATTGATTTTTATATAATAAAAAGTACCATATATGCCATGATCTGATTAGATAACAGATTGGAGGTCTTATTGTCGGCTTCGCTATTCCCAATGTTATATATGTTTGTAACACCAGAATCCTATCTTTCTTTCAAACAGTTTGATAAGCCAAATCCAGTCTAAAGGTGAGGAGGAACCCACCCGGAGATGAAAGCCCAGGTATTTGAACCCATCGCTCAGATCAATAAAGGTGTAAGGCAAGGTAGCTTTAAAGGAAAGAAGATCAGCCTCCGAGAGACCCCAGTAACAGGTTGTTCCACTATCTAGCTCAATTACTATATATATAGTTATATGCTAACGTAATGGAGTTTCCTTATACTTCACAAGTGAGTTGACAAGCTCATGTCTGCTAGCTAATCCCAACCTTGACCCGAATAAGTCAATTCAATTGCGCTGGGAAAGGATAAAAGATATGCAAACATGCATCCTTCTAGAAATTTTGTGCCTTAAATTGCATGTACCTTACCTAAATAAAAAGACAGCTAAAAGACTACTAAATTCTAAGTAAGTATACATAACCTACTCCTCTAAATTTTAACATGTGAAGAATCAATTTAAATTATGTACTAAAAACAAGACTGATTAATCCAAGTTATCCAATCTCCCACAGTAATCTCTGATCTCCCATATGTAACTCTTCCTCAGGCATAGTCCAACGTTCAGACAAATATACAATTCACCTTAAGAATCCTCGAGTGACTCACTGTTGGCGATCACATCAGCCATCAAGTGATCTTTTACATCAATCTGCCACATGATCTACCAAATTAACCACATTTTTCTATTTACTATATCTGAAAAGGGACTCAACAGATTTTATATAGACTCCAGAGTCAGACTGTGTAGGATTAGTAGAATGGAATTAAAGATTGGATAAGTTTTGTAACAACATGATTCTATAGATGACACAAGGAACATATATACAATAAACAATTTTAATTGCCGAATGATAATTATAGATTTAGTGATGAAGTAATATTTCAGATAGTCATGTGCTATGTTAATTGAAGGATCGTAATTTGCAAGGGGAAAATTCCAAAGAGATTCTCAAATATCAAAAGAAAGTCCAAGGTATATACCCAAATTTGCAGAGAAGCGAACAACCAAACCATTTGATGATGTCACACTGACAAATTCATCCTTTTCTATACATCTAGTAACGGTATATCTGGGTCGACACGAGCATAAAACCTTACTGACTCCAGCCTTATTAATAACTATGCAAAGAAATGGAAATTTAAAACAATATACCATACATAGAGTTCTGACTCCCACGACATTTTACAGATACGCCCACGGATCAAGCCCGTAAAGATCGTTGATAAGCCCACTAATATTAAAACAAAGCGATCGAAATACCAAAACCATTAATGTATACGGTTGCAAGTATATGTTATTGCATGGAGACAGCAAAGGGCATTTACAGTACTCCAAAGAGATTTTGTATTATTCTATGTTTGCATGTACAAAGTACACTTCATAACGGTGGTGAATTCACATGTGATTTCTTTGTGTATATAGGTCACATTAAGGTTGGAGCTTTTAGGAAAGCAATTGGAAAAATACATCTATCTCCTTGATAAATTTCGACCCCAATTTGACAGATGCTAGGATACAAAATTCCAATAAGAAACCATCTCCAGCAATATATCACCCTTTTTATAGAGAAAACTAATATACATTAACGAAGAATATTGAAGGTGCGAAGACATACAACGAGGGTGTGAATGTGTAGTTCCGTCGAGGCCATAGCTCTTAACAACGTCAACCATAAGACCGTCCGAACAACCTCGATGCAAATAACAATGTAGACGCATGTTGATTAAACGATTCAATTGAATCTAGATTCACGAGAACAACCAGCAAGCTGCATTGTTTCGATTTCGACTTGAAACTCCAAAAAATCCAATACGATTCACGAATGCGTACTAAAAGAAGGGGAGGGGACAAGATAGGCATGGATCACAGAAGCACCGAGATCAAGTATTTATATGTATTTATATATGTAAATTACCAGTTGAGCTCAGGTTGGTGATTGGTATATGTTTATGATTGGTCTATATAACCCAACATTCTTAATATGTATGAGAGTAGGTTTTGCTAAAAATAGAATAGTTATACTAGATTGGGGTTGGAATTCCCTCCTGTATGTACTCATATTAGTATTTTCATATTCGATACAACATTTAGGAAGAACTAGGGGATTATTAAATGGAAGGCCTATACCTATTCAAAATGCACTGTTTATGATCTTTTAATCTTAAATTCTAATCTTATGGCTAATAATTGAAGATAAAAAGGAAATCACAATCAAGGAATAAAGAAAACTTGGCAGGAGATGATAATCCAATCGCAACAAGAATTAAATTGGTAGTAATAAATAATTCATTCGCAGCAATAATCAACACAAGAAGAAGAAATGGTTGTTGGGTAAAGAGAGGGGTGCAGATCCCTTGGCCTCCCAACATAGAGAGATTCATTTCCATAAACGTTGGGAAGAGGAAGAATTCTACACTTATTATCCATGCACAAGAAAAGAGAGAATTTAAATCTAAAACTTTAACACCTGAGTGAAAGATAGTCGATTTGTCTCGTGACCGACTGCTTAGCACAGACTAATAACTAAAGGATAAAGGAACAAAAGACTAATAAAAAAAAATACAGAGAAGTCATTTGCATTCAGAGTTGGAGTTCGCCAAAGGAAATCAAATCAAAAGTGCAGTGAGCCTAAGGATGGGAGAACTTTGAATTATTTGATCATAAAACATTGGGCTCATCAAGACAAATTCGCTGAAACAAAAAGGAAATCTCTGAACAGTTTTACGCTAAATAAAACATAAACTTTAACACAATAGAAGTACCTTAACTGAAGGCGCAAGAACATAATTTCACTACCATTCAATACAATATACACATGCGTACTATAGCCAAATGTGAATGCTCTGAATTCGTTGTCCCGTGCATGCTTCGTTCAGCTCTCGCATGCCAACCAATATGACCTCACTGTCAAGAGTACTCTTTTTCCCCCTGAAGCCTCGAGCCACAAAGGGGCCACACACATGATACCCGATAATGCTAACACCCAATTCGGCTCGCAAGGTTGAGCTACAACTCGTTACCCGAGCTGGGTATCTCAACTCCCACAAGCGAAAGTTCAGTCAAGATGAAATTTCCATAGCGTAACATTACACAAACCAGATGTGTCCATATTCCTCCTCTGCCATCTCGTTTATAGATTTTCTTAGTCATTTGTTTCCCAAAATCCTCATTAAATTCATTTATCATTTATTTAATTAGGAAAAACCTCCCGTGTAGACATGTCGCCCGATCCCCTAATTGCACCAGAAAATAAATTTTATTAATTGATTAAATATTCTTATTTCCCTCAACCACCCAAAAGAGTTCTAAAAAACGCTCCTCAGTGTCCCAATATTCCCTTACAATTATTAAATGACTTACGCCTTACTTAATTCCTAGTTTAATACTTTTATTAATTAATGAATTAATTAATAATTAAATTAATTATTAACCATCATGAACAATTATTTAATAATAATCAATTAGAAATGTTATTTAAGACATAAATATAGTTTAGCTAATCTTTTAGGATTATATTATTAAATTAATTATACTTAATAATCAAGGTTCGTTACAATGTAAATTATCTTGAACTGCATCCCAATACTATTCTTTTCCCATGGATAAAACAATGTTATGATATATTGGAATTAAGGTTTACACATCGACAAAAACAAGAGAGAAGGAAAGAAATGAAATGTTATATTATTCATCCAAATCATACACATAATCATATCAGTTTGGGAATCTTGCTTCTATATTTAGCCCCATATGTGATATATAATGTTGGCGAGTCAGGGATCAATGAATGCAAAATATTATAACAATCATTGATAGCCAGATTACTTTCAAGAACCAAATAGCTTCATTTCTAAATCAATCCTGAGAATCACTTTACCAGAGCACGGATCATACTATGTAAAATACGGTGAAAATATGGATCCTATTGTGTAAAAATGTTATCTATATACAAATCCTTGTCTGTATATATATACAAGATCGTTGTCTATCATACATTATTATTAAAAATCATTGTCATACACATCAACAGTTACAACGCAGTCATACGTAGTCATAAATTTGTTGTCATACCCAGCCATAAATTCTTTGTCTATCATATATTAGATAAAAACACAGTCATATACAACAACATTTACAACGTTGTCATTCAGATATTAAAACACTGCCATTCACATATAAAAACATTGTCATTCACATATAAAAACATTGCCATTCACATATGTATAAACTCGTTGTCATTTCCAATTCAATTGTTATTTCAAATTTTATTTTCTTTAATCGCAGTAGTAGAAATAAAATGCCAAATCAATCATAGTAGTAATGATAAAATCATAGCAGTAATAATAAAATCGCTAATCAATGCTAATCAAATCAAATGCTATTCAAATGAAAATCAAATCTCAGTAGTAAAATAAAATCGTTATTCAGATGCTAATCAAACCAAATGCAAATCAATGCAAATCAAAGAACAATAGTAATAATAAGATTGTTATTCAAGGATAATCAATCAAATGTTGATCAATGCATAACTAAATCATTGTGTAAATATATAACTAAATAACCATAAAATCCATAACTAAATCGTTGTGCAATAATAATAAAGATCATGTCCAATAATGATAGCGCATGTGCATTGTGCACTCCAAGTACTACCCACGCAGTCATCACACAGTCATCAGAGATCTGGAAACACAAAGAAATGAAGTGGAAACGCAGAGAAATGAAGTGGTAATCCAACAAGCGATATGGACACAATGAAGTGGAAACACTAGGTAAAGTGAGGGTTAAAAAAAGGTGTAAACGTACGGTGAAAAATCAAGTAAAAAGAGAGGGTGCCAAGATTACAATTCAAGAGAAAACGCAGAGGAAATTGCTGCAAATAAATGTTCGGTGGAGGAATGTTCCTACACTTATTATCCATGCATAGGAAATCACAACATTTGAATCTAAATCTTTAACACCGAAGTGAAATAAAATCGATTCGGCTACTGGCCAACTGCTCAGGAAAAGACTAATAACTTAAAGGATACGGAACAGAAGATAAAAACACAATTTTTCTTTGTATTACAAAAACAATAAAAGAAAATGCTGAGAAGTCATTTGCATTCAGATTTTGGGGTTCGACAATGGAAATTAATCAAAATTATAGTGATCATAATGCTCGGATGACTTTGAATTCTATGATCATATAAAGTAGGGCTCATCAAGACAAAATCACTGAAAGATAAAAAAGAAATCTCTAGATAGTGTTGCATTGAATAAAACATAAACTTTAACAGAATAGAAGTACCTTAACTGAAAGTGAAATAACATCATTTAAATACCATTCAATACAAATATACACATGTATACCGTATCCAAATGCAAATTCTTTGAAGTCGTTGACCCATGCATGCTCCATCCAGCTCCCGCTTGCCAACCAATGTGACCTCACTTGTACCTCCTAGCCAACGCTAGAGGTACTCTTCTTCAGCCTAAGCCCGCCGAGCCACAAAGGATCCATGAACACAATACTAGAAAATTCTAGCACCCATCTCACCTCGTAAGGTTGAACTACCACTCGTTACCCGAGCTGGATATCCCAACTCCCACAAGAGAAAGTTCAACCAAGATGAAATTTCAGCAACATAACGTTATGCAAGCTAGATTTGTCCATGCTCCTCCACCATCCTTTTTATATAGTTTCTTAGTAATTAGTTTCCCAAACCCTCATTAGATTCATTTTTCATTTATTTAATTAGGAAAAACCTCCCTCTTAAAAATGTCATCCAATCCCCTAGTTGCACTGGGAAATCTATTTTATTAATAAATTAAATATTCATATTTCCCTCACCCACCTAAATGAGTTCCTAAAAATGCTCCTCGATGTAGCAATATTCCCTTACAATTATTAAATGACTTACGCCTTACTTAATTCCTAGTTGAGTTCATAAATAGAAAGTTCTAAAGGCCACATTCCTTGCTAAGTTAGACACCCACCCATTTTTCCTTAGTTTAATATTTTCTTTAAGTTTCCCTCTTTTCCTTTACATTTCTTTTTTTCTTTAAGTTTCTCACTTTTCCTTTTAACTAAAATAAGATAGCAAGTGTAGAAGAAAAAACATTTACCTTTTTAATAAATTTAATCCGCCAATAAATTTTTACTTTAATAATTAAAGTTTGAATTTATTTACCCCCTTATTATTATATGTCTAATTATTTTTGTTCAGAGGTTCTACTTAGACCTAGGTTTTAAATTAATTGGGCTTGGCAACAATTCTTAAGGGAAAATTTGTTATTAAACTTACTCATCACTTCATTCATTTTTAGGCCAACCAAGTCCTAAGGAGGCATTGTTTTCTAGGCACTAGGTTTATTAACTTACTAGTTAAAATCATGACATTCCCTTCAGGATGCACTACGTGCTCCAAGGGTGCCACTCACCTCTTTCCATTTTTTTGTGCTACATTCCCTTCAAAACGCACTACGTGATCCAAGGGTGCCACTCGCATATTTCCATTTTATTTACATGGCGTTCTCTTCAATATGCACTACGTGCTCCAAGGGTGCCACTTGCCTCTTGACTAAATTCGGTAGACGTCAAAACCCTGTATTCAATACTCTGTCAGGTGATCTTGTGGGAGACTAAGGGCCTCTAAGGAATAAGCAACCTTCCTTATTGCATGAACCGTAGAATCATCATGACCGATTGTTACAGTTTGGTCTCACAAAATCGTGAGTCTCTTGAACTAGGTAATCGTTAACCTACAGTTTGATCCATGGCGCGAGTGCTAGTAGATTGAGGCAGGGATGCTTCCACACCTCTCCCTCAATGTCTATGTTTGTCATGCATGACCCCTTTACTCCAAATGTGAGTGTGCTTGACAAGCTATCGTCATGCTGCATCCATCAACGAATCATGTCAGCAATAACAATTAACATCATAATATCTAATCTTATGTACATATGTCACATAAACAACATCCAAATCCTAATAGTCCACTCCCTGACTCGATCCAAAATCCAAGGGGTTTCATCAATTCCTTGACATACTCAGCGTCTAGAGTCTTGCACACTCAGGAGAACTCAGTCAATGTCAATTGTCGATGTAAATGCAACAAAACAACATATTATCAAATCCACAATATCGCATAATCATAATCACAACAACCAATCATATCTAGAACTGGATCACTTGCATGCAAGTGTCTTCAAAGAATAAGTCCACTCAGTGTGCACAAGAGTGGGATGTTACATACAGCCCCTCTTGTTTTAAACTTCGTCTCGAATTTTCACAGTATGTAAGTGTCAAAATAAAGTGTATCGCAATATCATAGGTCTAGATTTCAAACAAAATGAAAACTGTTGATGCATATCATATGCATCCTCCCATGTCGTCAAGTGCGGACTATAGTGGTCCCACTGGACCTTGACCTAATCTATTGTTTGACGCCATAGTTTTTGAATGCGATGGTCCAGAATGCAGATTTCCTCCACCATGAAAGAACCCTAGTCTGATACTTGTAAGGAACACATGTCAATAACATGTGTAGGATCACTAACATAATGTCTCAAAACATATACGTGAAAAACATCATGCATACATCTCAAAGAATCAGGCAAGGCTAGTCGATAGTCCATGAGTTCCTTATTTTCCACAATCTCGAAAGGTCCCATGAACCTAGGAGAGATTTTATCACCCTTTCCAAACTTGATCTAACTCTTATGTGGTTTCACCTGCAATAAGACTCGATCACCAACTTCATAACTATGATCGACACGATGCCCATTAACATAACTCTTACGTCAATCCTGCGCTTCCTTGATCCTTTTTTTTATTGTTTTCACTTTATATTCTATTTCTTGGATTGCTTCTGGTCCCACCAAGACCTTATCCTCAAGTCGATCCCAACTCAAAGGCGTCTGACATTATCATTGGTAAATAAAATCAAAAGGCACCATGTTAATGGTGCTTTGATAACTGTTATTATATGCAATTTATACCAATGGAAATAATTCCTCCAAATACTTTTGTTGTTCCATCATGTACATACACAAAATTTCCTCCAAAATTTGGTTTGTTATTTCGGCCCGCCCCTTGGTATCCTAGTGATATGTGGTACTAAAGTTAAGTTGGGTTCCCAAGGCCTCTTGGAAATTGGTCCAAAATCGTCCTATAAACATCGATCCTCTATCGGATATAATCCTCTTAGGCACTCCATGAAGCCTCACAATCTCACTGAAGAAAACTCTAGCTATGTCAGGTGCCTGATACATCGTACGTGCATGAATAAAATGAGAACTCTTCGTCCGAGTGTCGAATACCACGAAAATTGAGTCATGTCTCCTTGTCGTCAGTGGTAATCCAACAATGAAATCCATCAAAATGACCTCCCATTTATATTATGGAATAGTGTGTGGTTGTAGTAATCTTGTCGGATGTCTATGTTTAGCCTTCACCTGTTGACATTCTAGACATCTTGCCACGCAAATGACTATGTATGCCTTCATTCCTTTCCAGAAGAATAAGGTTTCAAGGTCTACCCTCGTCTTTGTGACTCCAGGATGATCCATGTACAATTCTCTATGAGCCTCTTTTAGGATCAAACTCCTAAACTCGTCGTTGCGTGGTATGTAAATTCGACTTTTAAATCTCAATAATCCATCATTTTCCACATCAAATCCCTAAAATTTTGGTACTGTCATTGTGTTTTGTCTGAAAAATACTTGAATTCTTTGTACCAGTCATCGTCACGCTGTAAAGTTAGAATATTTTCACATAGATTAATCTGGAGAGGCATCACTGAAAACATGTGTGGTCTCTGACTCAATGCATCAACCACTCTCTTCATTGTTCCTTTTATGTAAGTAATCTTGAAATCGTAGTCACTGAGAAATTTCTACCAATGTCGTTGTCGCACGTTCAATTCAATTTGAGTAAAGATGTGGTGTAGGCCACAAGGTTCATTTTTAGTTTGAATTTTCATCCAATAAGGTAGTTTCCCCAAATCTCAAGGCATAAACAATGGCTAACAACTCCAAATCATGAGTCACATAATTCTCCTCATGCTTTCTCAACATTCTCAAGATTTGAGTGATCAGTCGACCGTCTTGCATCAAGACTCTGCCTAAGCCTTCCTTGGATGCGTCAGTGCCTACCAAAAATTTTGAATCCATGTCCAAGACCTTTAGTATTGGTGTTGTCATCAACAACTCCTTGAGCCTTTGAAAGGGTTCTACGCATTTCTTGGTCCAAAAAGACCTATCGGATTTTCTATTTTATAAAATCCCTCGATGAACGGTCGATAGTATCCCACTAAACCATTGAAGATATGCACTTCTGGGAAAATCATCGGCACATGCCATTCCATAATATCCTCGACCCATGCTGGATCCACAACGATACCTTCACTGGAAATGACATGCCATAAGTATTGAATCTTCAATTGATAAAACGAGAATTTTTACAACTTCCTAGGTTAAGATTACAGCTTGTAACCTTCCCACCAACCTTTTGTTTGGCTCCTGAAGCCATTTCTACAAAGATAAATTTGTTGTGTTCAACCACCTTTACCTTAATTATTTTTATCACTGCACCAGAAATAAAACTCTATGTCGCACCTAGATCTATCAAAATACTAAGGTTTTGGTCAATTATCGTACCTGACATCTCAAACATGGTCAATTGGTGATCTTCCTAGCAGTTATTCATTGTTGCATGAATCCGATTGGCCTTGCCCAATTCTCACACGGTAGTGGGTCTAACTGATCCAGATGCTCTAGTACTATGTAGTGGGCAGTCTCACTAGTAATGTGGCTCCCCACATGTCCAACACCCTTTCTTGAGTCCAGTACTCCTGGTACCTGAAGTAGAAGCTGGCGGCCCACCAGCCTAGAACCCTGGTCTGTTCTGTTGAACATGCCTAAACTGTTGCTGCTATGGTCGACGCTACTGTGGGGTTTTTTAAGGGGTTTTTTGTTGAGGTGTTGGTCGTCGAGGTGTGGTGAAAGTGGATCCTCTCTGTAAGACATGATATCCTACAGAATGTCTAGCAGGCGTCTAACACCTTTCCTACTCGTCTACGCACTAGATGACACCTTTCCTATTGGTCTCGCTAGAGTCCTTCTTTGACCCCCGTTGATAAGCTCCTCATTTTCTATGAGGGCCTTTAGGACAACATCATGCAACGTTTGAGGCATCATAATCCTAACATTTTCATGAATGTTGAAATTAAGGATAAAAATGAACCTATTGACCTTAAGTTTCTCGGTAATCAGGTGCAGAGCATATAGAAGAAACTTTTTAAAATGGGCCTCGTACTCGGGCATCGTACAACCACCCGGTCGCATGGAATTTAACTCGTTGAGATGACGCTCAATGAATTCCTCACAAATATACCCTTCCTAGAATTGTTCCTCTAATAGTTCCTATGACACATCTTCGACTACCATGTTCAAATGCGGTAGGAGTGTCTTCCATAATAGAAGAGCACTCCCCTTCAATTGAAATACCACCCTGTGGACCTCATGTTGGAGTTCATAATCGTGAAGCTTGAAGCACCTTGCCTTGATCCCCATCCATGCCTCGACGGTTGAGCCGTCCACTACACTCGTGGACTTGAGAACTTATCCATCTCAAGTTCTTGGGGAATGGTAACTGTATTGGCTAGGGGCACTGTGGACCCTCAGGGGTATAGGTGCCTTGGCCTCATCTCAATACAGATGGTGAATCAAGGCCTCTGAAATTCTCTAGAAGTATCTTCTCAAACCATCATCATCACTTATAGCACTCGAATCCATCACAAGGAATTTTTCTTCCAGCTAGGGTTTAGACTTCAAGGGTGAGGAAACTTCTTCGTTGCAAACCTCTGTGGCTTCCTCTAATCGATATCATCGCATGGACATGTTAAATTTTTAATTAGCACTAGGTTATTACTCAAGGGTTTAATGCAGTGGCAAGCATGGTGATCCACAACCACAGGGTTGAACCCGCTCTGATACCATATGTAATGACCCGTCATTACAACTACATGTAACGCAAGCAAGTGCAATCCTTTTTTTTCATTAGGAAAATAAACATCAATTAAATATGACAAAAGGTTAATCAAAGGTATAACTGATAATCTAGAAACATTAAATTCAAGGCTCGAGACTAAACAAGTTCACAAGGGATCCAACATCACATGAAATTTCAAGATGCCAAAAGTTCTAATAATGGATCGCCATCACAAAAATTCCAAATACTAACTCCAACATACATTGACATGCGGCAAGGAGCGACGTAATCAAATTTATTCTATCGCACATGTTGACTCTCTTAATGGCCTCAAAGTAAACTAGTTACCCAACTAAACATATATCAACATAGGTATTGCGCATTAGTCACAGACTTTAAGTCGATCATCGCCATAAAAATATTCAAGGCACACAAGAAATTATCATTTAATTTATCGCTCTTCAACATTATTCAAGCCCCGGGAGAATCCATGGTTGGTTCCTTGATTCATCACCCATCATTAAATAAATTGAACAATTAACAACCTTACTTGCTTCCTGAATAAACTTTTAGTTGAGCATTAAAGGACACTCAATTGATCAGTTTTTTAACATTATGTTGAGCTAATGATTACATAAGACAAACTTATAAAGAATAAACTCTCATTATTAGATATCCTGATACGAAGAAAAGGGATAAAACGTACCATAACAATATCGTTATTCTCTAATTAATGTTCTTGAACTTAAAACAGGTTGTTCCACTATCTAGCTCAATTACTATATATATAGTTATATGCTAACATAATGGATCTTCCTTATACTTCACTAATGAGTTGTGAAGCTCACGTCTGCTAGCTAATCCCAACCTTGACTCGAATAAGTCGATTGCACTCGAAAAGGATATAAGATATGCAAACATGCATCCTTCTAGAAATTTTCTGCTTTAAATTGCACGTAACTTACTTAAATAAAAAAGAAACTAAAATACTACTAAAGTCTAGTAAGTATCCATACCCTACTCCTCTAAATTTTAACTTGTGAAGAATCAATTCAAATTATGTCCTAAAAAAACACTGATTAATCCAACTGATCCAATCTCCCACAGTAATCTTTGATCACCCACATATAACTCTTCCTCAGGTCATATTACAACGTTCAAACAAAAATACAATTCACCTAAAGAATTCTTGAGTGACTCATTGTTGGGGATCATGTCATCCATCAATCAAGAAGCTTTGAACGTTCAACTAGTATCTTTGCTCCTATCACAATTTCAATATATTCCTCTTCCCGCGACAACCATATACACAGTGATATTTTACATCAATCTGCCATATGATCTCCCAAATTAACCACATTTTTCTATTTACTATATCTGAAAAGGGACTCAACAGATTTTATATAGACTCCAGAGTCCAGATTGTGTAGGATCAACATAATGGAATTAAAGATTGGATAAGTTTTGTAACAACAGATTGGATAAGTTTTGTAACAACAGGATTCTATAGCTGACACAAGGAATGTATATACAGTAAACAATTTTAATTTCTGAATGATAATCATAGCATTAGTAATGAAGTAAGATTTTAGATAGTCCTGTGTTATGTTGATTGAAGGATCCTAATTTGCAAGGGGAAAAGTCCAAAGAGATTACGAAATATCAAAATAAAGTCCAAGGTATATACCCAAATTTGCAGAGAAGCGAACAACCAAACTATTTGATGATGTCACACCAACAAACTACTCCTTTTTTGTACATCTAGTAATGGTATATCGGGGTAGAAATGAGCATACAACCTGTTGCAGAATGAAATTTAAAACAATCCTTATTAATAACTATGCAAAGAAATGGAAACCTGTTGCAGAATGAAATTTAAAACAATATACCATACACCGAGTTCTTATGCCCATGAAATTTTACAGATACGCCCACAGATCAAGACCATAAAGATCATTGATATGCCCACATAGAGCGATCGAAATACCAGAACCATTAATGTAAATGGTTGCACATATATGTTATTGCATGGAGACAGCAAAGGGGGTTTACAGTAATCCAGAGAGCTTTTGTATTATTCTATGTGTGCATGTACAAAGTACACTTCATAATGGTGGTGAAGTAAAAGGTGATTTCTGTGTGTATATAGGCCACATTGAGGTTGCAACTTTTAGGAAAGCAATGGAAAAAATACATCTATCTCCTTGATAAATTCTGACCCTAATTTAACATATGAGAGAATATAAAATTCCAATAAGAAACAATCTCCCCTAATATATAACCCTTTTTATAGAGAAAATTAACATACATTAATGAAGAATATTCAAGGTGCGAAGACATACAACAAAAGTGTGAAAGTGTAGCTTCGCCGACGCCATAGCTATTAACAACGTCAGGCATAAGAACGTCCGAACAACCTGAATGAAAATAGTTGTGTAGACACATGTTGATTAAACGCTTCCATTGAATCTAGATTCACCAGAACAGCTAGCAAGCTGCACTGTTTCGTTTTCGACTTGAAACTCCACAAAAACCAAAACGATTCACGAATGCGTACTAGAAGAAGGGTAGGGGACAAGATAGGCATGGATCGCAGAAGCACTAAGATCAAGTATTTATATATGTAAATTGCCACTTGAGCTCATTTCAGGTTGGTGATTGGTCTATATAACCCAACATTCTTAATATGTATGAATTAGGAAAACATGGATTGCTAACAGATAGAACATACAACACAACACAACAATCTCAATATTATTCCATTGAAGAAATCATTACATATATATCTGAACTTAGGTGAATCTACTTGTAACAACATTACTTGATTTTCTCCATTATTTTCTAACACTCCCCCTTAATGGAGAAATGGATTTTCTACCACACCTTTAATGCTTACATTACAAATTACAATACAACACAAAAGATTACAACACTAGAACTTTCGTCTGTTTGATCTGGTCTTCCTTAGCACTAAAACTCACTCTGCAATCACACGGCTTCCGCTCTTTCTTCCTCCACTTCTTCGAGCTTTCCACTGACACATTTAAATTCAAAATGCTTCTGACCATCTTTGACACTCTTTGTAAAACTGACGCTTCTCAACCTCCCGAAGGACAGTCTCAACACTGAACCATTTTATGGAACCATTTTATGGATACAACTTCCATCTGTGAAATTCCCCCGAAGAACAAATTTCGACAGTTATATAGGACAGCGATCTAAATACAAAATGTTTTCAGCAGTCAATTTCACAACTGACCTCTTAACACAAAATAACCTATACCACAACAGGTCACATCAGCTTATAACAAACTTAGACATAATTAAATTAGTGTTCTGTTCTCAAGCCGTGAAGAACCACCAATTTAAAATTATCCTAATCTGTTCTATAATTTTGGTTCTTTAAAATTTACACAACACTCCAAACATAAATAACCAACAAAACAACTAATTAGACTGTAGTTACAATGGATATGGCACAACAGTCTTCGAGATGAACTTTGAAACCTGGATGAAGAGAAAATTCTGCAACACGCAATTTGTGATCTGCAAGTTTTAATAGTTCAGAAAATTTATACAGCAACTCCATATCCTTTTCCAGCAGGTCAGCTCTTCAATAGTGTCCTCCTTGACAGCGCTCAACTAGCAGTGACTCCCTACTGTAGTCTTAAGCAACAACTTCTCTGATCTCCACATGGCAGAAATACACAACAGGCTCCTCCTTGCGACCCTTCTTCCTCTGCGGATCCTCGGCGACACTGAGTCTGGAAATCAGATCTGTGGACGTGGCTCCTCTGCTGATTACAGGCAGCAATTTTCTTTTTATAGTGGACGTGGCTCCTCTTACTGGCAAATAGAAGTTCACTGTATCCCGAACGACATCAAGTAATAATGACAATTTGAATTCGCTCAAAAATAAATTCAATTTTACATAAACACCGACGATTTGATTCTTCAGTGATCGCAGCCTCCCTCTCGCGCGCTGGAAATTAGATCTGTCACAAAATCAGCACACACAGCAATCTCCTATAATTTAATACACACGAAAAACTTCACACACCTACGTTAACCTCTGTACACAGATTTGACATTCAATTATTCCATCTTCGTGGGCACTCCCGTGAGGGATTAAGCCCAGCTAGGCTCTGATACCAAATTAGGAAAACATGGATTGCTAACAGATAGAACATACAACACAACACAACAATCTCAATATTATTCCATTGAAGAAATCATTACATATATATCTGAACTGTAGGTGAATCTACTTGTAACAACATTACTTGATTTTCTCCATTATTTTCTAACAGTATGATAGTAGTTTTTTCAAAAAATACAAAAGTTATACTAGATTGGAGTTGGAATGCCCTCCTATACTCATATTAGTATTTTCATATTCGATACAAAATTTAGGAAGAACCTCGAGCTTATTAAATGGAAGGGCTATACTTATTCAAAATGCACACTATTTATTATATTTTAATCTTAAACTCTAATCTTATGGCTGGTAACTGAAAATAAAAAGGAAATCGCAATCAAGGAATAAAAAAAAACCACAAGAAGGAGATGATAAGCTAATCACAACAACAATTAAATTGGCAGTAAGAAATAATTCATTCGCATCAATAATCACTGCAAGAATAACAAACAGTTTCCAGGTAAAGAGAGGGGCGCAAATCCCTTGGCCTCCCCACGCAAAGAAACTCTTTGCAATAAACGTTGTGCAGAGGAAGGATCCTACACTTATTATCCATGCATAGGGAAGTAGGGCATTTGAATGTAAATATTTAACACCAGAGTGAAATATAGTCGATTTGGCGCCTGGTCGACTGCTCACGCACAGACTAATAACTTAAGGATAAAGGAACAGAAGATAAAAACACAATTTTTTTTTGTATTAAAAACAATAAAAAACACACAGAAAAGTCATTGTCATTCAGAGTTGGGGTTCGCCAAAGGAAATCAAATCAAAAGTGAAGTGAGCATAAGGCTAGGAGAACTTTGAATTCTCATCATAAAATGTTTGTCTCATCAACACAATTAGTTGAAAGAAAAAGGAAATTTCTCGATGGTATTACGTTGAATAAAACATAAACTTTAACACAATAGAAGTACCTTAACTGAATTCACATGAAAATAATTTAGCTACCATTCAATACAATATACACATGCCTACCATATCCAAATGCAAATGCTCTGAAATCGTTGTCCCGCACTCGCTCCATCCAACTCCCTCTTACCAACCAACATGACCTCACCAGTACCTCCCAGCCAATTCTAGGAGTACTCTTCTTCCCCCTGATCCCCCTGAGCCACAAAGGGGACATGCATAGGATACCCAAGAATGCTAGCACCCAACTCGACTCACAAGGTCAAGCTACCAATAGTTACCCGAGCTGGGTATCCCAACTCCTACAGGAGAAAGTTCAGTAAAGATGAAATTTCAGCAGTGTAACGTTACACAAACCAGATGTGTCCATACTCCTCCTCTGAAACCTCTTTTATAGAGTTTATTAGTCATTTGTTTCCCAAAAACCTCATTAGATTCCTTTTTCATTTAGTTAATTAGGAAGCACCTCCCCCGTACACATGTCGTCTCATCCTCGAGTTGCACCAGAAAATCAATTTTATTAATTAATTAATTATTCATATTTCCCTCACCCACCTAAAATCATTCCTAAAAACGCTCATCGGTGTCCCAATATTCCCTTATAATTCTTAAATGACTTATGCCTTACTTAATTTCTAGTTGAATTCATAAATAGAAAGTTCCAAAGGCTAAATTCCTTTCTAAGTTAGACAAACCCCCCTTTTCCTTAGTTTCCCATTTTCTTTAAGTTTCCCCCTTTTTCTTTAAGTTTCCATTTTTATTTATGTTTCCCCCTTTTCTTTTTAACTAAAATCAAATTTAGCAAGCATAGAAAAACAACCATTTACCCTTTTAACAAATTTAATCCTCCCATATAATTTTTACTTCAATAATTAAAGTTTGAATTTATTTAACCCTTTCTTGTTATATGTCTAATTATTTTTGTGGAGAGGTTCTACTTAGACCTATGTTTTAAATTCACTAGGATTTGCAACAATTTTAAGGGAAATTTTGTTATTAAACTTACTCATCACGTCATTCATTTTAAGGCCGACTAGGTCCTAAGGAGGCATAGTTTTCTAGGCACTAGGTTTATTAACTTACCAATGAAAATTGCGACGTGCCCTTCAGGACACACTACGTGCTCCAAGGGTTCCACTCACCTCTTTCAAGTTTATTTGTGCAATGTGTCATTCAAGATGCATTAAGTGCTCCAAGGGTGCCACTCTCCTCTTTCCATTTTATTTGTGCGACATGCCCTTCAAGACACACTACATTCTCTAGGGTTGTCACTCGCCTCTTTCCATTTTATTTGTGTGACATGCCCTTTACGATGCACTACGTGCTTCAAGGGTGCTACTCACCTCTTGATAGAATTTGGTAGATGTCAAACCCTTGGAGTAAATCCTCTATCAGGTGATATTGTGGGAAACTAAGGGCCTCTAAGGAATAAGAACAATGCCTTATTATGTGCCTCTTAGAATCATCGTGAGTGACTATCACAGTCTGCCCTCACGACATTGCAGGTATCTCGAACTAGGTAATCGTTAACCTACAGTTCGAGCCATGACAATAGTGCTAGTAGGCTATGGAAGGTCTACTGCCACGCCTCTCCCTCAATGTCTTTGTTTGTCGTGCGTGACCCCTTTACTCCTAGTGTGACTTTGTTCGATAAGCTATCGTCACCTTGCATCCATCAATGAATCATGTCATCAATAAAAATCAACATCATAATATATAAGCATATGTACATATGTCACATCTAAAACATCCAAACCCTAACAGTCCCCTACCTGACTCGATCTAGAGTCCAAGGGGTTTCATTGATGCCTCAACATTCTCAACATCGAGATTCCTCCACACTCAGGAGAACTCAATCAATAACACCTGTCAATGTAAATGCAACAAAATAACATATCATCAAATCCACAATATCTCATAATCATAATCACAACAACCAATTGTATATAGAACCGAATCACTTGCACACAAGTTTCCTCAAAGAATAAGTTTGTTCAGTACGCACAAGATAGAGATGTTACTAAATATGTGACTCATGAAGGTGTATTCAACTTGTCATGATAACAAAGATATAACCCAAGGACTCTAGACCAAGGAGAAAATAACCTCAGCTTATTTAAATCAAAATTTGAAATATGACTATAGCAAGAAGTCATAAAAACCTATAACTTAAGAAAACCTATGACTCAAAATCAAAATTGAGATGATTTCTACCTTTACAATTCTATGTGATAAGAAAAGGAATGATGATCATCCCTTGGTAAGTTATTATTGTTATCATTATTATCCTCCACTAATATTTTGAATTGGAAATGGAGTCATAATTACTTTTTCCTTCCTCCAATTTGGTATTAGATCTTAATTAAAAGAGTAGTATAGGGTTATTTTCATTGTTTTACTTGCATAGGGATCTGTTTGAGAAATATTTGCAGAGTTTCTAATTCCTCTTTTGATATTGGTACATACACTCTGTTTGAGAATTATTTTTAGAGTTGTTAATTCCTCTTTTTATATTGGTAATTCTTTCATTTTTAAAAGTTTTGAAGATGAGTTCTAGTTCCTAGTAACGTCGGCATTTTTTTTAATCACTAATGGAAAGTGGAAATATGGAGATTCCTTGTTCGTATTATTGAACCTTTAAGGGTTAATACTTATAAGAATTAGGGTTCATAAGGAAAATAAAGGAAATATGGAGATGTTTGTTCCTATTCTTTGTTTTCCTATATTTTATTTGTAAACGTCTGTATTGTTTTAATATTTTTTATTTACACTAATATTACTTGATTTTTTCTAATTATAAAGGAACGACGCCCTAGGGAACTTTCCATGGAGGAAGATATGGTTGTACAAACGTTTGTTCAGGAACATGGAGAAAATATTGAAGATCAAGTTAATGATCCTATGGAAGATGATGATGATGTTAATAACATAGTTGAAGAAGATAGGACAAGTATATTGATCGATGAGACATTTAATAATGATAGAATATATGATGATGACAACCAACTTGATGGATTTTTTGATATACTTGTACTTGAAAAGAAAAGTCAACATATTTATGAAGGCTCCAAAATAAGTGTTCTCTCTGCTATATTATTGCTGGTGAACTTAAGGGTTATGAATGGTTTTTCAAACACTTGTGTCACACAAATGCTAAGGTATGTAATGTATTTTTTCACACTTAGTAAATGATGATAAATACTTTACTTTTTCCTATATTTTTATTGTTATTTGATCATTTCTAAAATTTGAATTCAATGTGTATGATCAATATTCTTTACAATAACCAATATTATTTTTTATGTTATAGATTGTTACGTGATATTTTGTTAGCACTATCAAATGTTTTATGTCACACATACCAAGATTTACATTCCATAATGAAAGATATGGGAATGTAGTATCAAGTTATTTATGCATGTATTGATCATATTTTATATTATGGAGAACATACATCGAAAGAAGAATGCCTCAAATTTCAAATTAGTATATATTAAACCGATAAAGTAATGAAAACGGTGTCTCGGATGGTTTTTCATTATATTCCCATAATTCCATGTTTGTGGTGATTGTGTAGGTGAAAAAGCATAACACAATTTATTGATTACCATGAAAATAATAGAAGTAAAGATGGTGTTCTTTGAATGCATGTGGATGGATTTGCATTTAATAGTATAGAGGAAATATGGATACATTTTAAAGATGAACCTCGTAATCTTAGGCTTTCATTGGTAGTTGATGGTGCCAATCCATTTAAAGAGATCATATCTACTTACTCGGTGTGACCTGTTTTTGTTATCAAAAATAACATTCCTCCATGGAAGTCAATAAAGAGGGACCATATAATGTTAGCAATGATTGTTCCAAGTATTTCCTGATATAAATTTGTTTAACATCGTAACATCTCATTTGTCTTGTCTGCTTCATAATTATGTCTTCTATTTTTTTGTTTACTCATATATGTTCAATTATGTCTTATAATTATGTTTGATATTTTTTTATTAGGTAAGTACCAAGTAAAATACATGAATGTATATATTGATCATCTTATCAACGTGTTACTAGATTTATGGAAGGGAATCACTATCTCTAATACCTCTAGACCAGTAGGTGCAAAAAGGGAATTTAAATTCCATCCAATGTTTGTATGTACAATTCAGGATTCCCCACGGATAACACATGTATTTGGTATGTTATAAAGCTACAATGCACTTTAATATATACTATTTAATTTTATGAAGTTCATATCATGCATGTTTTTAATATAATCCTCCCTTCATTAAACATACTTCGAATAATTGATATAACATTTAATCCATCTCTTGCAGGTCTTCAAACAAAGGGGAAATTTTCATGTCTAGTTTGTGGTCCTAAGATGAAATCACATTGCTCAAGAAGTTTAGGAAATGATGTGTTTGATCAGCATAGAAAAATCCTCTCGAAGAACCATAGGTATCGAACTACCGAGAAACATATTTTCAATGGGAAAGAAGAAATTGTACTAAAACCAAGGAGAATGACACCTCGTCTATGGAATTTGCAATATAATAAAAATCGTCCAGGTATATTGGATCAAATGATCTATGTTTATCATACAATAAATGTTTGGAATATTTTGTATTTTTATTGGATTTTGTTCATTGTACTAATTGACATTTATTATTGAAATATATTTAATTTGTATGCTTCACCTTGAAGGTCTCCACGAAGGAATTAATAATGAAGCACTTCCACGAGGAATGAAAAGATATCCCCTCGTACTATGAGCACCTATAAATTGTTCATTTGTTTGATACAATGCACATCAAGACGAATGCAACAAAAACATTATGGTGAATATTAGATGGAATGAGTGGAAAAGAAAAAATTGTGAATATTTGTGATGACATTAAGGAGGCGAATCATGAAATGAAAGTGTGATTCATTCAAATAGAAACTCATATGTACAAAAGATAATTTCCCTTCCATGCTTATTGATGAAGCAACAAAGAAAGGATGTAAAAGAGGTTATTGACAAATTATTTATCCCAATGGATTTTCTTCAAACAGAAAGAATATCCTAACAAATAAAGGTGAAGTAGGTGGGGTAAAAACTCATGATTAGAATATCTTGATTAAGGTAATTATTTTGCTGTATATATTTCTATACTCGTGAAAAATCTTGTTTGTGTTTTTTTTCTACTAATTTGGGAATAAATAATGTTTTTTTTTTTATGTTACAATATGTTCTACCTCTATCTCCCCGACAAATTTGAAATTAATGTCAATCAAATTATATATTATCTTGGAAAATACATGAGGTAAGTGGCAATTTATATGGAAAGTGTAATTTGTTCAATTCGTTGTCCAACTTATATTTGACGGCATCTATATTACTTGTAATGTAGTGCTATATATATTTTTTGTTAAAACATGTGATTTTCTTGCATCATTTGTAGATGGTTGTCATCTAAATAAATATATAAATAAGATATAAAATATTGGAGGTCAAACACTATATCATACACTAAGTTGAGGAGATTGAAAAGTGTGGACTTGTACAAACAAGTTCATTTTGGATGGTTGAGAGGCACTTGAAATCATTGAAGGTTTTGGTTAAACAAAGAGCAAGTCCTAACGGTTCTATGGTAGAGGGATATATGGTATATCAAATGATGTTTTATATTACTCAATATACTCCTACTATAGTTTTAAGTATTAATGTGGATCACGTTTGGGATGTAAACTCCATCAACAAATTTTAAAGGGAGCAACTATTGGGGAAAGTTAGAGTGAGGAAAGTGACATGTGAGTAGATGGTGGGGATTTACAATACATTTGATTTTTTGTTTTTTTTGTATATTGTACTTATTTGATATTTAGTATTCCTACATAATCCATTATTATGAAGGTATACCATGGTAACTGATTATATCTGAATTGTTTTATTTTAATACAGTTGGTCAAGAGTGGGATGCAATACATTTGTACATTCCAAACAATATTGATCCAATGAAGGCATGGACTCAATGATGTATACAATATATTAATGGTAGGTTATTATGGTATGGTGTGGCTACATTGGTGAGATAAGCTAAACGTAAAGGAAATACCAATATTACATAGAGAGGAATTGATTTAGAATATGGTTTAAAAGATAAAAAAGATAGCATATTCACCTATACTAGTTTTTTTTTTTTAATATTATATTGATGCATATGGCGGGTTTTTTTTCTTATAAATTTTCACAATTTCCACGTATAAATATCTTTAATAATTGACAATGCATTTTTTATGTGTCACATATTTCAGTTGAAACACCACAAGGCTATGTGGTGCATTGGCCACAAATTTCACATCAAAAATTTGTATGAAAAGATGAAAACTTTTGATAGTGGGATAACTACAATATTTTAGGTTACTAATGTTTCCTCTAGAAGTGACACACATTCATAAGTTTCTGAAAATCGATAATGTGGGTTTTTGGATGATATACTTGAGTGTGACTTTAAATCGTTCAAATTAGTTTTGTTTAGCGTCAAATGGTACATGCTATGAATGAATTGGCATGATCCTGATAGAATTGTTAATCAACATACTAACGGATTTACCATGGTTAATACAAAGAATATTGAGCCAGGATCAAAGCACTATGTTTTTGCAAGCCAATACAAATAGGTATTTTTCTTAGAGGTTCCAGGTAGAGGGGATTGGTCATATGTTGTTACATATGATCCAAGAGGATGATCGATAATGTATAATTAGAAGAGGATCATATTGAAGAAGAATATGATGTAGATGAGTAATTATTTCATGTGTGACATGAAGCTATCATAGAAGTTCAAGGAGATTTTCTAGACAATGTTTTGTATGAAGATGATATCGACGATGTTTTATATCAATAACTTGAAGAAATCGAACAAAACGTAGCAGACAATGTTCTTGATGATGATATACACGATGATATGATTGAAAATGACGACATTGATGATGTTGATATGGCCAATCCTTACAACATCAACTCTAAAGTGGATGATACACATGTTGAGTTCGATGAAGAAGAATATTAATGCTATCTAAATGTTGAAATGAAGGAGGTATATTGTATTTATATGTTTTTAGTTTATTTCTTCTCTTTTGTTCACCTTAAATCTTTGTTTTCTTAGTTTCTATGCTTGATTCTTACTATGTTTCTTTCAAATATTTTATATTAGATAAATTAACTATTGAGGAATTGAGATTTATGTGAGGGGGGATAGGGGCCATATGATCTTCCACCTTCATTTGGTTGGCCTTGTTTAGTAGAGAATATATTATTCTTGAAACCAAAAGAAACTCATTAAATTTTATACCATCATCTCCAATTTTATACCCTTTATGTCTTCCTCTCTCTTCCTCCCACACTCTCACACAAACACTTTGGATGCCCCCTCCATGTATTTCTCTCTCTCCATCCCATGTTCTAACACACTCACTCTCTACCTCCATCTTTTTTCTACCTCTCTCTACCTCCCCTCTTTGTATACCTCTCTCTCCATCCCACACTCTGGCACACACACTTTGTATCCCCTCTCTATGAATTAATCTCTCTCCCTCCCACACTCTAATAGACTCACTCTCTATCTCTCCTCTTTGTCTTCCTCTCTCCCTCCAACACTCTCTCACTCTAAAAAGACTCGTACATTGAAAGGGAAGGAGTGGTAAGGAAAAATATTTCCTTGACCTAGACCTAGACTTAGATCATGACCTAGACATAGACCTAGACCTAGACTTAGACCATGACCTAGACATAGACCTAGACCTATACTTATACCATGACATAGAATTTTCCTCGCCATGCCTCACACTCTATATATTGCCTCTTATAATATCTCCCTCTCTCTCTCTCCATCGAGCTATTTCTCTCCCTCCTCTGTCCCTCCCTCCCCCTGGTCTCTCTCTTCCCCATCTCTCTCTCCCCCTTCTCATAAATCCTAATTTTTTTTTATAAATAGTATAAAAGAAATTTACATATCTAAAAAAAATTGTATGTTATACCTGAGGGTTCCTATTGATATTACAGGTTCATATTTATTGATCATAATAACAAACCTATAGTCATTCTAATCTTTTATATTCTCTCTTGATATCTAAGGACTTACATAGAAACCTTACCAATTTTATATCCATTGGAATAAACTTATTAACACTATAAAGTGTTTCAATATATATTATAAGTATTTCAAATAACAATATATATCTTTCAAATAACATTATAATTTTTTATGAAAACCTAGCATACTATATAACTCTCGAAACTATTTAGGGTACACGAATTAAAATTCCTTATACTAAAGTAAAACCAAAGTATCCTTTCATACTCTTATGAACTAGCAACAACCACATTTATGTAAAAAGTAGTTGATATACACTAATTAGCCCAATTTTTCACCTTTTTAAAATTAATGGGGCCGATCTACCTATATCAACCACTTTTTACATAAACGTGGTTGTTGCTAGTTTACGGCCTACATGTAACCACTAATAAATTAATACTTTTTAAATGTAATAATAAATAATAAATAATTATCTTTAATTTTTTAAAACTAATTATTTATAATTTATTAAATTATAATAATTAATTAATTATAACTAAGTAATTGAAAATTATTAATTAATAATAAATTAATTTTTAATTAATAATTATTATTAATAACAAATAAAATATTAATTAATAATTGAA
Organism: Picea abies; assembly: GCA_900067695.1. Taxonomy (NCBI): domain Eukaryota; kingdom Viridiplantae; phylum Streptophyta; class Pinopsida; order Pinales; family Pinaceae; genus Picea; species Picea abies. Next base: position 38,540 of record CBVK0100900056.1, read on the forward strand.
TATAAAATATAAATTAATTAATGATATTTCAAATACCACATAAAAAAAAATAATAATAATAAAGTAACCATCTGATAATAATAAAGTAAAACTAGACATTAAAAAAACAAAGTGATAATGTAACATATTAATTAAGTAAGTAATTTTTTTAATATATTAAAGATTGTTAAATATATTAATCAAGTAATAATACATTAATAATATATAAATACTTTGATATTGATATAATATTAAATAAATGCACAAAAGTAATAAAATATTAATTAATAAATATATAAATAATCAATTAATTAATATAATAATAGAAAAATACATTATTATATTATTAATGATAATAGAAAAATACATTATTATATTATTAATGGTAATAGAAAAATGTATTATTAATGTTAATATTATATATATAGATGATGAATACATTTTATAAAGTAATTATCAATACAATAATGTATAAATGTAACATATTAATTAATAAATATGTTATTAATATATTGTGTTAATTAATTTATACATTACTACATTATACATTAAAAGATAGTTAAAGTATAAATAAATTAAAATATTAGTAAATTCACAAAGTAAAAAAAAATTATTGCATAAAAACAAATATTAAACTACTACATTATTATATTAATGAAGAAATACATTAATAATAATAAAACATTAATCATTAAAGAATTAGTTAAATAATAAATACATTTATAAATGAAGAAAAAACTTAATAAAATATTTAAATATTATTAATTTAATAGATTAATAAAGCATCCATACATTAAAAATAATATTAATAAATACATTAATAAAACATTCATATATTGAAGTTTTCAAAAGTAAAATTTTAAATTTAAATCACAACCATTTTATAAAAGTGGTTGATATAGGCAAGTGGGCACCATTTTTCACCTTTATAAAGTGATTGTTGCTAATTCACCGAACATATATTGGGGATGACCATTAATGTCTTAAATAATTATTACTTTACAATAATATAAAATTATAATGTATTAATGTAGTATCTTATATTAATGTATATAATCTAATGGTTTATTAATGTATAAACTAAAATATTAATTTAAGATGGTGTAATGCAACATATTAATTGACTCATACATTGATAATGTATTAATTGATGAACAAATTAATAATGTAATATATTAATTAATAAATACATTAATACTCCCCGGATGGGGTGACACGGGGCGCAATGCTGCCACGCGGGAGCAAGCCGGGACGCAACGTTAATGCATCCACCAACTCATATCACCTCGGACAATAACTTGGCATGTTTACGCCCAGGTGCATTCAAACGACGAGGCCCCTCGCGCAAGGGAAGGGTACCCACCACCAGCGCACTATCCAGCAGAATCTAATGGCTACGATGATTTTTTTAGTCATGGCGAATGTTTTTGAATTCACGCTCATTGTTCAAGTTGCAAGACCAAGCAACAGGTCGCTCCTAGAGGCCTCGGCTCCACAGGCGAACCAGAATTGCAGCAACCTCTCTCCCGTTTCACTGGAGTAGTGGCCATGCTCAGCAACCTCGCCCATCCTTATCAGCAACTCGACTCCAGTTGGCAGCACCTAGCTAATTCACTGAAACCTCACCATGCCCCGAATCAGAGGGAAACCGCAAAGGGGAGCAGCGTGGTACACAGCGGAGTCGCGACGCAAGAGAAAGGAGAACTTTGAGAAAGTAATGGCGATGGCCGCCAAGAGGCACAAGAACATACCACGCATGCCTCCAATGGCGTACATTGAGGAAGTAATCTCGGAAGGAGGCCTCGAAAGCCCTCCTGAGCATACCCTGTTCATGGTACCAGAAAAAGGGAATCCAAGCTCGAACTTTGGCTCGGATAGCAAACCATAGCCAGCAAGCAGCACGCTCGACCCTCATGCCACCAGTGCAGAGAAGCCTTACTCCCCGTGCTAAGTGGAAGAAGAGGTTCCTCTCGAAGCCACCAAGGAAGCGGATGGGCATAAGACGCAGGAAGCAAAAGCGGCCACCAGCGAGGAGTTTATGGACAGCCACCGCCCGGAACAACCACCTTCAGTTGACTGGGGATACCTCAATCTCGTCTTTGAGATGAGAAATATGCTGGAAGATCAAATCTTCCGCCTCACGCGAATCGATTAGTGGCTTGACATGTTCTTTGCGGTACATTCCAGAACTCCGCCAAAGAAACAATGTCCGACTTGCGTGCGAGCTTACTCATTCACGGCAAGATGGAGGCATTCTGTGGACGAGGACAAGCATCCCGGTTTAGAGGTTACCCAATGTTCAGAATTACACTTTGCTTTTGGTTTTGTTATTATAATTTATTCCTTACAATAGCTAGCTATGAGTATGTCTTAGCTCTAGGTAGACGAACCAGTTCCATGCTTGTGACTGTTAGTCCTGGTTTCCTTCAGGCAGGACGTAGCAGCATCAATTTTGTTAATTTTGATAAATCTGCAAACTGGGTGACACATGGACTAGGGTGCCGAGCTGTCCCGGTTTCCTGCTCAGATGGGATAGTGGCATCACTAACAATTATGTATTATGTTTATGATATTATAATAGGCTCCAAAATTTTTTACTTAAAATAAATAAATAAATACATTAATACATTATTAAATATAGTAATTAATTATTAATTTATATATTGCAAAAGTATAATACACTAATAAATAAAACATTAATAATGCATTAATATAGTAGTAAACACATTATTACATTAATATAATGTATAATATAATGTATTTTTTAGTTGACACGTTAATAATGTAATGTAATAATTAATAATTATTACATTATATATTAATGTAAGAATTAATTAATATATTAATGTATAATGTAACATATAAGTTATTATTTATTGAATACATTTATAATGTAATGTATTAATTAATTAATACATTAATATATAATGTAATATTTTAGTTAGTAAATATCTTAATAATATGTAATATATTGTATGAATACATTATACATTAATAAATTGTTAAAGAATAAATACATTATTAATAAAGTGGTTATTGTTAAAAGTATCACTAAATTATTTATAACTAAATAAGTAAATACATTATTAATAAATTATTAGATTATTAAGAAATTAAAACCTTATTAATTAAATTAAAATATTAATTAATAACAATCTATTAATTAATTAACCTATTAAATACCTTAATAATATATAATATATTGTACTAATACATTATACATTAATAAATTGCTAAAGAATAAATATATTAATATATTAATCATTAAAGAAATATTTAATTAATGAATATATTTATAAAATCTCAATAAAATTTATAAAATATTAAATTATTATTTATTAATATATTAACAAAGCATCTATACAAACCTAATAAAGTATCAAAGTGTCCAAAAATATAATAATACATTAAAATATCAATATATTAACCCAATATTCATACGATAAAACTACAATAAAGTAAAAATATATTTGTAATACATTATTATTTATACATTAATAAAGTATTAAATTATTTTTTTAATATTTTTTCTTCTTATTATAAAATCAACACTAATACAACTAACCCTAACCTAAATTTTAATAAGAATAATCCTAACCCAAATCTATTTCTAATAGTAACTCTAATAACTCTTATTATTTTCTTAATACAAATTGTTATTTTCTGATTATTGTAAAACAAATCTTAATACAAATAACCTTAACTTTAATAAAACTATAACCCTAATTTTAATGTAAATAACTCAAACCCGAATGTGACTCTAACCCTATACCTAATAAGTATTAACAATAATTGAAATGTATAACAAGAGTGATAATACACAAATGTTAATACATTAAAAATATATTATTACATTAATAATACAATGAGTTTTCTTCGCGAGACAATGGGATCTGTACATCACATTGCGACAATGTGTTATCTTCACAAGACAATGACATTTGGAAATTTTTCTCACATTATGATGAGAGGATATTTGTGTCATACTGCAACAATGAAGTTCTTGTAATCACATTGCGACGACCACACTATGTTCATCACATTGGAACAATATGGCTATGTTCGTCACATTATGATGATGGGGCTATGTTTGATACATCGCGACATTAATGTGTTTGTTATATTGTGACACTATTATGTCCATCACCTTGCAACATTACTATGTTCATCAATATGCGATGAAAAGGCAATGTTCGTCACATTGTGACAATATGGGTATGTTTGTCAAATTATGACGACGGGGCTATGTTCATCACATTGCGATAATATGGGTATGTTTGTCACATTGCGACGGTAAGGCTATGTTTAACACATTGTGACATTACTATGAATTTTAGATTGTGACACTACTATGTTCGTCATATTGCAACATTACTATCTTCATCGCTTTACAATGAAAAGACTATGTTTGTAGCATTGTGAAAATATGGGTAGGTTCATCACATCACAATGACGAGGCTATGATTGTCACATTGTGATGAAAGGCCTATGTTTGACACATTGCGACATTGTTATGTTTATTAGATTGTGACACTACCATGTTCACCATATTCCACCATTACCATGTTCATTAGTTTGTGATGGAAAGACTATGTTTGTCACATTGTGACAATATGGCTATGTTCGTCACAATGTGACGATAGGATATGTTCATCACATTAAGATGACAGGGCTATGTTTGACGCATTGCAACATTACCATGTTTTTCATATTGTGATACTATTATGTTTGTCACATTGCAACTTTACTATGTTCATCAATTTGCAACGACAAGGTTATGTTTGTCACATTGCAACTTTACTATGTTCATCAATTTGCAACGATAAGGTTATGTTTGTCACATTGCGACAATATGGCTATGTTTGTCACATTATGATGATGGGGCTATGTTTGGCACATTTTGAGGACAACGCTTTGTTTGAAAAATTGTGACATTAATATTATTATGAAATTATTATAGTACTATGTTCGTCACATTGCAACATTACTATGTTTATTAGTTTGTGATGACAAGGCTGTGTTTTTCACATTGCGACAATATGGGTATGTTCGTCACATTGCAGCGATCAGATATTTTCATCACATCACAATGACAGGGCTATGTTTGACACATTGAAACATTACTATGTTTTTTAGATTGTGACACTACTATGTTTGTCAAATTGAAAAACTACTATGTTAATCACTTTGCGACGACAAGGCTATGTTCGTCACATTGCGACAATATGGCTATGTTTGTCAGATTATGACATCGGGGATATATTCGTCACATTACAACAATAGAGCTATGCTAATCACATTATTATGTTAGTATGTTTTTTATATTGTGACACTCTTATGTTCATCACATGCAAGATTACTATGCTCATCACTTTGCGATGACAAGTCTATGCTCGTCACATTGTAAGATTACTATGTTCATCACTTTGCGACGACGAGTCTATGTTCATCACATTGAACCAATATTGGCTATGTTTGTCACATTACGATGGTGGGATATGTTCGACACGTTGTGACATTACTATGTTTGTCAGATTCTGATGCTACTATGTTCGTCATGTCACAATGTTTAGTTTTGTTCATCATACTTGAATGTCGGTTCATGTTCATCACATGACAAGGTTGATTTATGTTCAACACATTAGGAAAAAGGAATTTTGACAAGTTTTTTTTTTAAGCTAATGAATTGTTTCCTTTGTCACAAAAATATGAAATTTGAACCAATGTGACATATTACATAGAATTCAACTTAACATCATACTTGTTCTAAGGACATTGATAGAAAATCATCTTTAATTTTACACATGATGATTTTTACTTGTTCTAAAGAAACTCATAGAAGAATCTTGAACATTGTAGATGATGAATTATACTTGTTCTAAGGACATTGATAACAAATCATTTAATAATTTTTATTTGTCATAAGAACATTGATAGAAAATCAATGTTAAAGTGTTACTAATTATTGATAAATTAATAAAGTAATATGCTATTAATAAATTAATACATCATTAATTAATACATTGCTAAAGTATTAGTACACTAATAATGTAATACATTAACAATATATTATTACATTAATAATACATCAAATAAACAAGTCCCCGAGGTGTAGGACA
>CBVK0100900058.1:208-20901 GCA_900067695.1 Picea abies
TCAATTCCCAAGTATTGTTTTTCATTATAGATTCATATTCTTCCTCCATTTCATTTCGCCATTCATCATGTTCATTAGCTTCATCAAAATTCATGGGTTCTATGACATTTGAAATGCTACTCATTAGGGCATAGTCTTTATACCTTTCAGTAAGACGAATCTGTCTTGAAGAATTTCTCAACTGATTATCTTCCTCCCCACTTTGTGAAGATATGTCTTCACCTTTAGGTGAACTGTGACCGCTTGAATTTTCCATATCACTGAATCCTTCTTATTGTTGTTGTTGCTATCGCTGTGGGGATGGTTGTTGTTGTCGTTACGGGGATGGTTGTTTCTGTGTGGGTTGTTGTTGCCGTTGCTACTCTTCTTTAACTCCTTCATCCAGAAGTCTCTGCCATTCCTCATGACTGTTGTCGTCATGATTTCCTCCTTCCTTCTCATGGAAAAGTGCATCTCTACTTGCGAATACTTTGTGAGTAGCAGGATCAAACAGTTTGTATGCTTTAAATTCAGAACAGTACCCAATGAAAATACATTTAGTGGATTTAGCATCCAATTTTCTCCTATTCTCCTTTGGAATATGTGCAAAAGATTTACACCCAAATACTTTCAAATTATTAACTGCAGGTTTGGAACCATACAAGGCTTCGAAAGGAGTAACACTATCAAGACACCTTGTTGGAATTCTATTCTTTAAATAAACTGTAGTATTTATGGCTTCAGCCCAAAATGCATTTGAGAGATTTTTACCTTTCATCATACTGTGTGCACACTCTACCAGAGTTCTGTTTTTCCTTTCAACGACTCCATTTTTCTATGGAGTGTGAGGTACTGTAAACTGTTGTACTATTCCATTCTCTTTGCAATATTTGTTGAAGTCCCCTGATTTGTACTCTCCCCCTTGATCTGAACGAAGAATTTTGATTGATTTTCCTATCTTCTTTTCCACCATGGTTCTGAATTCCTTAAAATACTTAAAAACATCACTTTTTCATCTAAGGAAGTAAACCCATGTGAATCTCGTGCAATCATCAATAAATAACAGAAAGTAAAATGCACCTCCTAAAGACCTAGTCTGCATAGGCCTACAAACATCAGTATGCACAAGATCTAACGCATCCCTCTTTTTCTTATCAGTATTAGAGGGGAATTCATCTCTGTGCATCTTTCCTAATGCACATCCATCACAAGCAACCTTCTCATTCTTTAACATAAGAAGTCCTTCAACCATATTCTTTTTCTGTAATAACAATAAATCAGGATGATTGATGTGTCCATACCTTTGATGCCAAAGAATCTCTGTTGGCATAGTGGCAGAAGTCAGTGCATGATGTGCTTTGCTGGTAACATCAAGTTTGAATAGACCTCCTACTCTGAATCATGTTGCAAAAGTTCGAAAGTGGTCTAGCAGATCCTTCACTATGCAATAATTCTTGAAGAATTCAACCTTCAAGTTCTGGTCTGTAATGGTGGACACAGAGATCAAATTTTTCTTTATTCCTCGCACATACACCACATTGCGAATGTGACAAATAGTACCATTTGAAAATGTCACCGGAATGTCTCCATATCCCTTGATATGATGAGCGTGGTTATCTCCAAGGTATATGCTGGCACCATTCTGTGTTTATTTAAAATAGCATACCAATTTTTATTACAAGTCATATGTACTGATGCTCCAGAATCCACAAACTAGGCATCATAATCATCCATTTCAGAAAATAAAGCAGCATTAGACACAAACAGCCTAAGATCTCGTGAGTCAAAATTTGGGGGTTCATCAATATCATCACTAGCAATAAATAATCTGTGATCTTGATTTGAATATTTTTTTGCATAATGACCTGAATGTGTTCTAGGTTTATTCCTAGCCTCATCATTTTTCTTCTTATGACAGTCTTTAACCATATGTCCAGGTCGACCACAGTAAAAACAACTCTTTGACTCATTCCTATCAGATTGCATACCTTGATTTGGAGATTGTCTTCTCTTCGATGAATTGTCTCTCTGCCATGAACCGCCCCTCTTCCATGAACTGCCTCCTCTACCTCTTACTCCTGATCTCCCTCTTGCAGATCTATTATTTGACCACAATGCCAAATCTTTACTTGGAGGCTTCAGATTCCTGCACCTCTCTTCCTCTTGCAACAAAATACCTATCAATTCTTCAAACGTGGGACGTTTCTCCCTTGTTGCAAGACCTGTTATGAACATATGATAGTCTTCTAGCATACCATTTAAGGTAATAGTCACTAGATCAGTATTGGAAACAGTTTCCCCTATATTCACTAACTTGTCTTTCACCTCTTTAATGCAACCCAAAAATGAACTAACAGATTCATTTCCATCCATCTTAATGCCTGGCAATTTAGTTTTCAGGAACAAAATGTGATTTGTGTTGCTAGTTTCATACAATGCTTTAAGAGTTGTCCATGTTGCAGCAGAAGTTGTAGCATCTCTAATATGTGGAATTATGCTATCTTTAACGGATATGCGCAACAATACCTTTGCTTTGTTTTTGCGCTTCTCCCAGTCTTCGATCTGTGCTGCTGTCGCACCTCCTACCGCTGTTGTCGCACCTGTAGCCACAACAGGTTTCAGTTCGGTTCCATTTGCAATGTTCCAGACACCATAGCCCTCCATGAGCGTCTACATATTGAATTTCCAGTTAATGAAATTCAAGCTATCTAACTTGTTGGCTTCGTTGAGGTAGGTCTCTGCCAGCGGATTCTCCATTGATGCAATTTAGTCCCTAGAAGAAAATCACCAAGGATATGCAACTTTTTTTCGAGTGTTGAGCAGTCCGTCGCTCTACCTTTCGAATCCTCTGATCCAACTATATTTCTATTGTCAACTTTAAATCATGCATGCATGCAACTTAATATCCAAAATCTCCACTTTTTAAAAAAAACTTATAACTCCCTCCTTAAAAAAAAACTTTAATAAACTTCAATCCTCCACATAATAAACTTTAATAATCCACTTTAATAAACCTCCACTTTAATAAACTTCAATCCTCCACATAATAAACTTTAAAAATCCACTTTAATAAACCTCCACTTTAATAAACTTCAATCCTCCACATACATTCACTTTCACTTTTAATAATAAAAAAATGAATATACTTTAAATGCTCCACTTTAACATATATCCACTCCTATGTAACAAATATCCATTTAATAAAAAAAGAGCGTATCCACTTAATAAAAAACGTGCATGCAAACTTGAGCAAGAACCACGCATGCAATCCTCTTAAACTCACTCAGGCAAATTTTCTCACGCATGGAAATTCACAATTAAACTCACGCAACCGCTCACAATTAAACTCACGCAGCATGCAAATCGAAGCTTCTCGCATTTCTCGCACCTCACGTTCCAGTGGCATGCGAGAAGTCCGCACCTCACTTGTATTCCGGCTGCGGGATGTTCACACCTCTTGTGTACTCCGCTTGTGGGAATCTTTCCATTTTTCTTTGCGCGAAAGGCTGCGTAGTATTCCCCTGCACCCTACTAGAGGAGGGACCTGCGAAATTCTAGAATTCTCGCACTGCACTCTTGTGGCTCTGATACCAAGATAAAATATACAAGAGAAAAACAAACACGGTGAGGCTACGCTCACTTCTTATTATTCAATGAAGACGGATTACATGTTTATATAGGAAAAGACTCTCCCGAGTCGGCTACATGCAAACCAAAAGACAACTAGACAACTGACTCTTAAGTAAGAACTGACTCTTCTAACTGGCGCTTACAAATCGTGCTTATTACTGGTGCTTACAACTAGCACTTTCTCCATTGTTTCCAAGTGTTTTCTGGTTAAAATGGCGCTTGAAATGGGAATGCATAAAAACCAAAGATGATATGAAGACGCTCTTGCAGAACATCCTTTTCTTCTGGCAAGCTCCCAGAAGTGTATGTCCGTGTTCATGAGATAAGTTAAGTCTCGCAAAAGCGTTCGCTACTACATATGTAATTTTGAGTAATCCATTTTGTTCTTAAACTCCACAGCGCCAAAGCTGGTTATTTCAAGAATTCCATCTTCTATTTAAAAAAAATCTAATAATAACATGCAACCTTTAAAATGTCTTTCCTGGCGAATATTCAACCGAATCCCTCCATATATGGCTATGCACTATGTTTAATGGGAAAGTTGAAAGCACAAAATCAAATCCCCTTGTCAAAAAAAATTCAAATTCTCCTAAATGCCATCTTCAACTCCTGATCTTCGCTGCTAGACACCCCCGCTGCGTCCAACTTAACCACCCTGGTGCTAGTTGAAATTCCACCTCCATGCTAGTTGAAACGACGCCCAACTTAACCATGGTTGTGTCCAACTACCATGGCCGCGCTAGTTGAAATTTAAGTGTTAAATAAACACATAGCTCATATTAAATTTACATATTGTATGATGCTAATGTTTGTTGTGATCATCTTACTTTGCAAAGGTAAAATGGAAGACATCTGGCAAAAGTCTGGTGAAATCCTGTCAATGTTTTAAAGGAGGTAATATACGACATGATATTAGCAATTTATTTTAAACATGTTTTTCTCCAATAAGCCAGAACCTGGAGGAAGTACTAGATCTTGATTTCAACAATGGTTTCAAAGGAGGTAATATACGACATGATATTAGCCATTTATTTTAAGCAAGTTTTTCTCCAATAAGCCACAACCTAGAGGAAGTACTAGATATTGATTTCAACAATGGTTTTAGGATTCTTAGGTGGTTGTCCGAAACCTTGAGGTTGTCATTTCTCAAGTCTTATTTTCTCTGTAAGAAACTTGCTATGTTCTGAGAGAATAGTTTTATGAATATATCTACTCTTTAACAGTTATTCTGTGTAGGCTTACTCTAAGTGAGGAGTCACCCTATACGATTTCTTCTCTACGCGAGAAGTTACCCTGTGAGTTTTCTCTACTCGCGAAGTTACACTGTGGGAGTTCTTGTGATGCAGGAGCATCGTTGGCAAGCGCGCAGATGCAGGACCACCCAACACGTGTGAGTTATTCCAAAAATTCAACGTTGACAGTTGCAACCAATTTTGAAATATGCCTTCACTCGGTGCTGGAATTCACCTTTGGAGGCATTCTTGAACCGATGTCGAATTTTACCCTTGGAGGCACGTCTTGACAATTGTAAATAGAGCAGAAGTTTCCACTTAGTCTATGGAATGTGACTGAACTAAGATAGTGTAGGATGAATTTTAGAGTAGGCAAGTAGCCGGGAAAAAATCTAAAAACATCTTTGAGTTATGTAGAAGTGGACACACCCAGTTAGAAGAGAGAGCTGAAATACAGAGAAAAATTAGTTGTAAGAGAGAACTGCGAATTAGCAAGAGATCAGATGTTTTGAGTTTTTGTAATTTTGAATGTAATCTGTAGCCATTGGGCACTAGAGAATATAATAGAATGGAAAATTGATTCAAATGTGTGGTGTTTGCACTGTGTGCATTTTCCTATTATTTCCTGTTTTTAGGAACAAGTGGATGGAACTGTGAATTTTTCCAGTTTTAGTTGTTTCTCTTCATTGGAAGCTCTGGAAGGTGTGCATCAAGCTAGAGAAGAACACTGTGGATGTGAGTTACCAAAATCCCTCAGATGCAAGGAGAGTGCGGGAGATCAAAGTCTGAACCAAACAAAGATCAGGAGGAATAACACATCGGAAGTATTATTGAGATCTAGGAACTCATTCCCTGGAAGAGGTGAAGACCGAGTCTTCACGAACTTAGAAATTTTTCTAAGTCTGAAGCGAGTAAAAGCTCAAGAGGAAGAACATCGTCGAGCATTGGATCATGGTGGAAAATCCTATGGACCGTCCGATTTGAGGATGGAGCGCAGACTTTAACGTTGTATAGATCCAGGAGGGGAGATCCCAGAGACTTGGATGGACGGTGGGGAGTATTCGAGGAGAAACGACGAAACGCCACAGGCTGTTGGATCCGGTGGAGTTGTGAGGGGGTTAGCGGCAAGGACTTCTTGACGCCTAAATCTCGGGAGGAGTAGGGACCATTGATCACAAGAAGATCTAGACCGTTGATCCATTTTGGGATTTCAAGTGTCGCAAGTTGGAAAGACAGACACTCTTGTCTTTCAGAATCCCAAACCACGAAATTGTGAAGTCCCAATTCGACCGGAACCATCGATCCTAGGGATCGTTGTGAATCGTTGATCGAATGCCAGGATATTTTTGCATTTCGGCATTTCGGCAACTGAGGACTCGAAGAGTGAAGGGACGGGACCCCTGACTTGTGAAGTCCTGATCCCTGATATTTTGGCATTTCGGGTTTCGGGAGTTGAAGAGTCAAGAAACTCGCATTAGGTTCTGCGAAGTCGCGAATTCCGAAATTGCTTTTCAGTAAAAGTCTCGATCAGCCCTTTTGACACTTCAACATTTCAGCCATCAGGGGTTCCAAGGGGCAGAGATATCCCTTGTAACCGGATTTCCCAAAATAATGAAACCCGAAGTCGCGATTCAAAAAAAAAACGGAGGATAAGGCGCTAGGAAATTTTGGGTTTTCGGCGACCGGAGACTCCAAGGAACAAGGATACTCTTTGTGTTCTAATTTCGTGAAACGCAAAATCCCAAAGGAACAGGCGCCAGGACATTTCGGCATTCTGACCACTGGGGGATCAAAAGGGGATAGGAGGGATGTTTGCATCGCAATTCCCCGAATCGTGAAACCCCGAAAGGGAAAATGCCAAACCAGTTCGGTATTTCATGAATCGAGATTTCGAAAGACAGAGAACAAGGGAGCACTTGCATCGCGATTTGCTGAATCACGAAAGCCGATAGCACTTTGGAATTAAGCACGTGGAGACAGAGTTGTGGTCACATGGACAGAGGCTAAGGGAGGAGCCAAAACCCTTTTATCCCTTTTCGGCATTTCAGGACTTGGGAGGTTGAAGGACCAAGAACCGTCTGCCCCCGGAATCGTGAAATTGTGAATTCTGAAATCCCAAAAGGCGGAATGTGGTCACAGGTAGATTTTGACATTTTGGGGTTCAGGTGTTCGAGAGACCAGGAGTCGCGAGACGTGGAGTCCCGGCTCGCGAAATCACGAAACCCCGAAACATGAAAAGGAGGCACACATAGGTTTTCTCAAGACCTTTACCGGAGGACAAAGGGACCTGTGGATCCGCCTAAAGGATTCCAGCAGGAGCCCGAAGGGCCATTTCGGCTCAGGGAAGAGAATGATCCAGAGACCGAGAGGTCACAGAACCCTGCTGAGGTAGGGGATCTACATCATCTTTTTTAGTAGATTTATTTGTTCCTCAAAGGTTTTCCACCACGGGAAATGGTTTTCCATGCAGAGAAGACCAAACTATTCCTCTGTACAGTCGTGTCATTTTTATTTATCTTAACTCGTTATATATTTTGTTTTTGTATATCTTGAGACTAAAGTCCAATCTCTTTTATAGGTATGTTTGAATCTAATCGCACACATTTTTCTGGCACGAAGGAAGTACATGAGAGGTCATTATTTATCTTAAATGGTTACAATGTCTTTACTCCGTTTATATATTTCTCTTTTGTATATCTTGAGACTAAAATCCAATCTCTTTTATAGTTATGTTTGAACCTAATCTCACACATTTTTCTCTCAGGAAGGAAGTACACCAGAGGTCATTCCCGCACTGGTAAGTGTTAGTTTATATTATGATGGTCGCAAAAGTTTAATTTCTTCATTTTCCTCAAATTTATTCTAATAGCTTCAAAGGAATTTTATTCGTTGTTTTTATTTTCGGTCCAAACCATCAGGGGCTAACCACCCTATTCAAAAATGGAACCTAGTTGGTGACATTATCTGATAATTAGTTATGTGTTTCTTACGGCTTAATCTCGAGGAGTCGACATGTAGTTTTCGAGCTCATGATCTATACAAGAGTTATTAATTTCCAAATATCAGATCCATAATGGGTTGTAAATATATAATTATTCTTTTAAATATTATGGTTTTCCCACAGTTATGATAGCTACAACTAAACTCACACAGCTGCAACAAAAACTTTGATACACTCCATTTGCTGGTTAATAAAACATCTACTTACAAAATGCCCTGTTTATACAGAAAAATAGGAAAGAACCCCATACAGTTTATATCTGAGTAATAAAACAGAGTACATCCATTTTAGAAAAACAGAGTATACAACAGCTGCGTGCATTTACAAAACAGAGTCATATTTAAGAGATAGGAGAAGATTCACGAATACACTGACTAGTAGAAGAGTCGAGATACATCGCAGAATGTAGAAGGAGGGAAGAATTAAATGCGGGAGTTGGAGAGTTGTTGAGAAATTTATGGTAGGAGAGATTAACAAAATCTGGAGATCCACGTCACCAACACTCCCCCTTAATCTTCACTGCCAAGTATGTCTGCAATACCAATCTCCTCCCGGAGATGCTCAAAAATATTCTTTGCAAGCAGCTTTGTGAATATGTCTGCAAGTTGTTCTTTGGACCTGCAAAATTCAAGATATATGTCACCATTTTTCACCAATTCTCGAATGAAATGGTATCGTGTATCAATATGCTTTCTTTGTTTATGAAAGGCATGATTTTTAGATAAAGCGATTGCAGAATTATTATCAATATAAATTTTTGTAGGTTCTTCTTGTGGATGCCTCAAATCTGAAAGTACTCTCCTCATCCATACTGCTTGGCAAGCTGCTGATGTGGCTGCAACATATTCTGCTTCAGCTGATGAGAGTGCCACAATTGGTTGTTTCTATGAAACCCAAGAGATAGCTCCCGATCCTAGATGAAAGATATACCCCAAAGTGCTTTTTCTATCATCCATGCTACCTCCCCAGTCACTATCCGTATATCCAATCAGTTTGTAATTATCTGAAGATGCATACAAATTCCAAAGCTCTTTGTTCCAGCTATATACCTTAGAACTCTTTTTCCAGCTTTATAATTGGATTTGTTTGGTTTGTCCATGAATGTAGAAATGAGACTAACCCCATACATGATATCTGGTCTTGTGGCGGTTAGATACATAAGGCTGCCAACTAATCTCTTGAATAAGGTTGCATCAACACTAGGACTTTCATCATTCTTGCTAAGCTTTAAGCCCAATGCAACAGGTGTAGGTGCCGGATTTACATTTTCCATCTTAAATCTCTTCAAGACATCATTAGCATACTTGATTTGACATATAAAAATGCCTTGTTCATTTTGAGTTACTTCTATCCCAAGAAAATATTTCATGAGCCCCAAATCAGTCATATCAAACTCTCTTTCCATGGTTGCCTTGAATGAGTGAATTGACATGTTACCTGTGAATATTAAATCATCTACATACAAGCACACTATCAAGATTTCTCCTTCATCATTCTCTTTGACATACAAAGTTGGTTCATTGGCACACTTGCTAAACCCATTGTTCACAAAATAAGAATATATCCTGCTGTACCAAGCTCTAGGAGCTTGTTTCAAACCATATAGTGCCTTTTTCAGTTTGTATACCTTATGTTCTTCTCCCAAAACTTCATAACTAGGAGGTTGTTTTATATACACTTCTTCTTCTAAAATGCCATTCAAGAATGCTGATTTAACGTCCATTTGGTAAACCTTCCAATTGTTTTGAGCTGCAATAGATAAAACCATCCTTATTGTATCCAATCTTTCCACTGGTGCGAATGTTTCATTGTAGTCTATGCCATGTTGTTGTTTGAAGCCTTTAGCTACTAGTCTTGCCTTGTGTTTTTCTACTTTTCCATCAGCATTATACTTTGTCTTGTAAACCCATTTAACCCTAATCACATCCTTGCCTTTAGGAAGCTCTACTAGATCCCAAGTTTGATTCTTGTCAATGGACTGAATTTCTTCATTCATGGATGCAATCCGTTTGTCATCTTTAATGGCATCTTCAAAACAAACTGGATCAACTTGTGTTAAGAATGCAAAATTAGAGCATAAATCATCATTTTCAGCCTCTTGTGTTTCATCATAAATTTCTCTTAGACTATGTGTATTCTTTGAAGTGTTTATAGACCTTGATCTTAATGATGCAAGTGTTGGATTAGAAGACTCACCGTTGTTATTATATGTTGGGGTAGTTGGATTTGGAGTGGTAAGTGCCTTAGAAGGCGTTGTAGGAACATTTTCTTGTGTAGTAGGATTCACAATCTGAGTTTCATTCTCTTCATTCTCTTGTGGAACACTAGCTGCAGTTGTAGTTGTCTTGTCTATGTTGCCATCCCATGCTTCTTCTTCAACAAACTCAACATCATGGCTTATTATCGACTTCTTTGTGATAGGATTGTATAGTTTATATGCCTTAGATTGTTCACTATATCCCACAAATATGCACTTCTCTCCTCTATCATCTAGTTTCTTTCTCAACTCTTGAGGTATCAATGAGTATGCTACACATCCAAAGACTCTCAAGTGTGCTATATTATGCTTCCTTTTGCTCCAATCTTCTTCTGGGGTTTTATTTATCACTGCTTTTGTTGGACATCTATTTAATATGTATACCGAACATGCAACCGCTTCAGCCCAATACTCATTTGGTAGTTGTTTTGCTTTTATCATACTTCGTGCCATTTCCATAATTGTTCTATTCTTTCTCTCAGCTACTCCATTTTGTTGAGGAGTATACCTTGCTGTAAATTGTTTCCTTATGCCACTTTCTTTGCAAAAAGTCTGAAAATCATTTGATATATATTCACCACCACAATCGGTTCTCAATGTTTTGATATAGTATCCACTTTCTTTCTCAACTTTTGCCTTGAACTCCTTAAAAACAACAAATACATCTGATTTGTATTTCAAAAAATAAACCCATACTTTTCTGCTGAAGTTATCAATAAATGTCAAGAAATAGAGTCTTCCACTTATGGATGGTGTTTGCATAGGTTCACAAAGATCTGAATGGACTATCTCAAGTGGATGCTTTTCTTTATAAGACTCCCCAACTAGAAATGTTTTCCTATGTTGCTTTGCCAATATGCAACTCTCACATGTTGTCTTAAGTGGCTCTATTGGTGGTAGTCCATATACCATTCTTTTCTTATATAGCAGCTGCAACCCTTTGAAGTTTAAATGTCCAAGTCTTAAATGCCATAGCCAAGATTCATTTTTGTATGAAGCTTTAAAAGCTAACTCAACAACCTTTTGCAATCCTTCTGGCTCCAAGAATGGTTCACTTTGAATTCTAAGTGGAAACATCCTATTTTTTGTCATTTTAACTTTTGCAATTAGCCTATTGCTTGGTTTCTTGTCTAGAATCACACATTCACCATTTTCAAAGTATATTCTATATCCTTTTTGCAATAGTTGAAACTCGGTGATCAGTCCCCAATTTTACTTCTGATTTTATTGAATCATCCATTGTTGCAAACATCTCCTTACTTCCACTCATGTGATTACTACAACCACTATCTAGGAACCATACTTCTTTGGAACTCTCTTGTGCTACATTGCATGTTATCAATATGGTGTTTTCTTCACCATTGTTGGGTTGGTTTTCATTTGTAAAATGTGCCTTTTGCTTATTCATGTCATATTTCTTTTTCCTACATTCTGATGCATAATGCCCAATTTTTTTGCAATAATGGCATTGGATGTTAGATTTATCATACCTTTCATCTTGATGATGACTATGAGAATGGTTGCTCCCCCTTCCTCTTGTTGGTGTAGAATGAGCATGTGGGCTTGATGTTGGTCTTCTGCTTTCAAATTGTGTATTTTCTCTTCCTCCTCTTGGTGTAAAACGCCCTCTACCTTTGTTGTAATTTGATCTTCCTCTTGTTCTGCCAAATGAAATCTGAGTCTTGAATGCACTCTCCAATGATAATGTCCCTGTTCGATTTAATCTTTGCTCATGTGACAAGAGTGATCCCATTAATTCATCTATTAATAGCTGAGTGAGATCTTTGGATTCCTCAATGGCTATTACAACTGGATCAAACTTTGTAGGTAAGCTTCTAAGTATTTTCTCTACAACCTTTTGATCTTCAACGGTTTCTCCATATGATCTAAGCAGATTTATTATTGCCATTGCATGAGTGAAGAATGAATCTATTGAATCTGTATCCTTCATTTGTAAGTTTTCAAAATCCCTTCTAAGCATTTGTAATTTTGTTGTTTTTACCTTGCTTGTGCCTTGGTATGTTGTTTTTATCGGGTTGCTCTCCAGTCTCTTCGAAGAGGCTAAAAAGTACATGACAAAATAAGAAGTAAAGAATTATACAGAAAAGACAGATAGGAACAAGAAAGTATACATTATTTGTATTAGATGAATGGATAAATCTTAAACATTACAACTGAATCAAGAAAAGAAACAAGAAATCCGAACCACTGGTACAGCTAGCAAGAACAGCTACCAGTATACAATCACATACTCTGGCCAGCTGAGAGTGTACAATCTCCCCAGCTGGCAGTGTACATTCTGATACTGTTGAGGTTATAACTAACAAAAACTTCTGCCCTTTCTTCAACATTGCTATAATGTTTTCTGGCCCATTTTATAACAAACTAAAATAATACATCTTCTGATTCAACTTGCAATTCATCACTTGACAACACAGCATCAATGATTCAACTTGCAATTCATCACTTGGCAACATCGCCTCAACGATTCAACTTGCAATTCATCAATGACTGACAAAGGAAGATTGGTCGGATCTTCTGCAAACCTGAAAATCAATTTTGTGAGGTAACTTAATAACTATTTTGTTAATTATGTGAAGATTTACAATTGAGAACATATATTTCTCCATGCTAACTAACCCAAAATAAATAGTGCATATATGTTACTGGGAATGCCTACTTAATGTCGTTCATAACAGTATACCGATCCTCCACAGAATTTACACATCTACTAAATGTCCTACAAACTAAACATTTATTCCTAGTCCGGTTTCCTAGCAAGTAGGCATGACATGATTATTGTGTATCAGCAAGGATATGTAGTCGGCAAACTTATCTATAGCATACAAGAAGTCCATGCCAGGCGTTATAAACTTACTTCTCAATATCACCAAATTGTTGCAAAAGAAACTTCTTTGCCTTATCTATCAATGACTGCACCGATAAGCTCTCACTGTGACTTTAATTAGACCAGCAGAAGAGAATGCTGAATCAATATTTGCTTGTGACATTGTTCCTCACAATATCCGCTCTGCTCACTCTTCTCATTTCATGCTCATAGGAATGAATTTCGGAACCCTACAGTGACATGAAAGTGCGGGGATGTGCAACATAAATAGTAGCGGCTCCATGAATATACTCTGTTGCCTGAGCGAAACGTGTAGACTTTCGAATAATATCACCCTCTGTACATCCGATATACTCTGTTGCCAGAGCGAAACGTGTAGACTTTCTAAATTTAATATATTCTTCTGGCGTTTTCTCCACACGTGAAACTCAAAAGGAATGGTGAGATCGGAAGAGCGTGCGTATAATTCAAACCGTAGAAGAATTGCGTATACAAAAATGATTGAAACCGTAGAATTGTCTAATTCTAATATAATAAATATAAAAAGGCACTGATTCCGTTGAAGAATTGCTTATTTTACAGAGAACTTCAACGTTGTGTGAGATGATCACTGCATAATGTACGGTTGAACAGCAACGGAAATATACCGTTAAGATGAATTTATTTAATTCTTTTAATATACCGTTAGGATGGATTTATTTTAATTTTTTTTAAATTAAAATATTAAATATTTATGTTAATCAGAGCTTTATAATATATTTTAAAAAACAATTTATTATATTTAAAAGTAAAATAAAAAAATTTAATGTGTTTTTAGTGTAATATTTTTTATTTTTTAATATACCTTTTGAATGGAGATATTTTTTTTAAAATTAAAATATTAAATATTTATGTTAATTATACTTGTGTACTATATTTAAAAAAATAATTAATTACATTTAAAATTAAAATAAATTTGTTTAATGTAATATTTTTTTATTTTGAAAACTTGTCTTGAAAATGTAAGTGAATCTAAAGTTTACATAATGTATTGATAAATTAAACTAAGTTGTATGGTTAATGAAATTTTGCTTATAATATGAGTAAGTCTTAAAGATTCATCATGCTACTTGAAACAAAACAATTTCAAAAATTACCAAAATTTGTTGAATACCTTGCACTCATTTTTACCAAAACTAAATTTTAATAGCCACATATTATGTCTAAGAAAGTGAAGATATCATCACAATTTTTTTTTTCTAATATTAATATTTAAGTGCAATTGGTAAATTTGTAAATTCATTTAAAAATATAAAACTAAAAATATTTTAAAAAAAATCTAAAACTATAATATCTCCAATTTTAAATAGTCAAATAAATCAAATTACTATTTTTTTTATATGTATTACCTTGAAAAAGAATGTTGTATACAAATTAATTTTTTATCAACCTAAAACTTACATAAGAAAAAGCATGAAACTTTGTCTTAAAAGAGACAAGGTAATGCAGTTAGCATATTACTATAAAATAAAAAAAACCAAATCAAAAGAGGAATAACAAGGGGTGTAGTGTATGGATTGTACAATTTTCAATAGTCATACATAAATTATATTCGTATAGATTTTTGCATCACACATTAGTTATATCAATTCCTACATTAGGATGAGGAGAGATACCCATACACATAGATACAATGAAATCACAAATATTAAAGTCCCTCCTCTTGAGATTCCATTAAAATTGATGACTATAAGCCTTGAACCTAGTTTTAGGGCCTCAACCCATTAGGTTCAAGTCATTTAAAGGTCTCCATGGTCCTTTCTTGGGTCTCATGCCCTAGTTGATCACAATTTGTCACATAAGCTCCCATTTGATTTTTTTCTAGCCCATGTTCACAATGATAACTCCCTTGCACTAAAGTACTTCCCTTGATTTAGTGAGAAATTTTTTTAATTCTGTGATAATCATTCATCATCTTTGATAAAAACACTTGATTCTGATATTTTTTTTAGTCTCTTTCACTGTTTCCATATAACAAGTTGTCTTATCCTTTCCAAATATGTATTTTGTATTACCACTAAATGCTCATTTTTGATATGTATAAAAGGTCTTGTTTTGTATATTCATAGTTTAACTTATATAAAAAATATTATTTACTCTAAAATTGTGGATCATGTTTGCATTGTTTCCTAATGGATATATGAATATGATTAGTCATTCATCCTACTCATTTTTCAAGATTTGACCAATAAAATAAATGAATGCACAATTTTGAAGTGAAAACACAAAATATAGTAATAAGGTATTATAAGAAAAAGCCACATCTATTAAAAAAATCAAAAGTGAAAAAAATTGATATATATATATATATATATATATATATATATATATATATAATATCTAGAAAATGGTGCTAGCTTATCTTGATAAGATATGTGATTTCTATGTTTATTCGAAAATTTCCTAACCAGAATTAAAAAAACATTTTATTCCATTGTGAAGCAAAAACAATAGAATGTGCTACTGTTTTGTGTGTGAAATCATTCTATTAGGGTTTCTCTACGCATTGGGGTTTCCACTGCATGTTTACTCAGGTTCAGTAATTTGCAGTCGGTTCGCATCCATAGTTTGTTGGAGGAAATGAGGTCCGGAGGCATGAAGTCGAGGGTATGAAGGGTTTCTCATAGAACCCCATCTTCCCGTCAACATTTTGAATACATTCATATTTTTTTTTATCTACTGATTCATATGCAAGAGAGCTATCCATATCCCGTCATAATTTAAAAACTTGGACTCGAAAGTTGAGTGATTGAGGAGCATCACATCCAAAGAGGGACGTGAAGACAGTGGCGCTATTACAAATGACTTAATGACTTGGAGGATGTCGTGCCATGTTCTCACAAAATCCAGATGATGTCGACATTTGAAAAAAAGAGATTCAAGTTCGAAGTGCGCAATATATTCAGGTCGCAAGAGTATGAGGAAACCAGTGTGAGGAAACCAGTTATTTTTGTGTCATATACTTTGGCCCGAGAATTTCCTTCTCAGATCGCTTTCTACTTTGCTTATTGATAATCGCAAATAAACATGGCTCGTACAAAGCAGACATCAACGTAAAAATCTCTGCAACATTACTTGGCACTTAAATCGACCAGATTTTTTCATTGATTTCAGTGTGTTAAGAGGCATTTCTTATGTTTTATTAAAACCCAGTTTCGTGGATCTCTGTGACCACTTACTATGCATGCCATTTTAAACACTATGACATCTGGTAGCATATTTTCTCCGACTACCACGTGATAACTAGATCAATGGTTGTGATTCAACCATTTCATGTTGGGTAGAATTGTTTGATAGTTAAGTCTCTACAATGAAGCTTTTGGATGGAATAAAGATTCCATAGTTCTTCATTCACCTCACATTCACCTCATCCTTACGAGTAGCAAAGCATCAATGGCACCTTGAATGGAGATTATATATATCTGACAAAGAAAACTGTTTCAGTATTCACCATTGTGTTCTTTTAACTGCAATGCCATGAGAATGTGTTTTTCCAAGTTGAATTAAGTTGTAAATGGGTGCATTTTAAGTAGAAGCTAATACCCCTCATTCACTAAGCCTCTATTGTAAACTTTGATTGTGAAAGGGTGGAGTTGCAAGAATCTCTTGGATGGAGTTCAAGAATTGTTGGAGTTACTTAACATTCTAATTTTCTCTTAAGTGAACCATATAGTCACACTTGACAAAACCACTTTGACTGCTTGCAAGTTTCGCAAGCAAAAGAAATGCTCTTGAGCCAAATAATCTAAGACAACATTCTGAAGTAGTCCTTGTTCATAACTCTATATTAAAAGATGATGAAGAATATGAGACTGATGAGCCAGCCCCAGATTCAAGTGCAGATAAAGATCAATTTTCTCTTTCCAAGCTGATCATTAGACCTTGGGAAGAAATCAGAAATAACAAGCACATAATCAGGATTACACCAAACTGATCCAATTTCTAAGTGCTCAACTACTACAAGAAATTTGAGATTCACTTGATCTAGTTCAAGAGAAAATTCCAAAATGCCAACATTGTCAATAATTTGACCACATTGACGATCATTGTTTCGATCTTCATCCTTGGAAGTGATTAAGTGAATTTTATCTATTGTAATAGCTAGATGTTTCTAAAAGACTTGTTAGTACATGTATTTTGTTTAATGATTGAGATTATTTTTTATTTTGTTGTTAATATTTTGGGACAAAATATACAGATTTAAGGTTTGGTGAGATATCTTATCTGAGAGCTCTATGTTTTTATATGTTTTTATTATGATTATTCATGTAATTAGGAAGGTTAGCTAGTGTGCACAGTGGAGATGTGTGTTTTTTTTACTAGTTTTGTACGACCACGAAGGATTACAACATCATTGTCATATTTTCATCCTTCAATCATTGAATAGAGATTGAAAATTGTTAATTTATATCTGCTGTGTGCATATTTTTCGAATCATGTGTGTAATTGTTTAAATAATTGTAGGTGAACATGATTGCATAGATCCAACGGGTATCAGAGACAAACCTACATAATAAATGAAATTACGAAGCATAGAAGTCGACCGCCAAGATTAGACCTAGGAGGAGTTCGTGAGATAGACGATTCTAGTCAATAGTCTATCAAATCTGAAAGCATCTCATAGTGTGTTTCAAAACCTTCTTATCAGAGTCCTAGTTCGAGTATGATCCCTACTTAACCATTCCAAAAGTGAAATTTAACCATTCATTGGGACAGACCTTTGAGACATATCCATCATCCATTCGAGTTGGCTTTCAAAGGCTTATTTCCCATTTGGATCCGAGCAGGGTATTCCGACAGTGAATTAAGGTCGTCCATCAAAAATGAAGATCGATGGAGGAGGTTGGAGATAAAAGAAACTCCGAGGAGTGATCCACAGCATCCATTGGATCGACTTGTTGAGAAATATCCACCGTTCACCAGTGACAATCATCGGAACTTTGTTACTCATTGAGTGTGACACAACACTCCGATGACCAATCTTAGTCGTTCATTGCAGGGATCATGGAGCAATCCAGACCACCCATTGGTTAAGCCAATTTGGGTTCTTATTCTAACTTCCATTCCGACAATAGCATTCTGAGACGAGATCTTTATCGTCCTTTCAGTGACGATCAACAATTGTGAATGGAAGTTGATATTGTCCAAAGAAGAATCCCTGTCATCCACCATACAGTTGATCAACGGTTAACAAGGAGCTTCACCATATCCTGATTCTGCAAATATGACCGTCCATAAGACCTCAAAATTAATAGTCATGCTTAAAAGGGCTTCAGAACAATTGAAACAACCTATGAAGGTTTTTTTAGTTATGTTCACTATGAATATATCACTCTGAATACATAAAGAAGATCTGATTTTCCATTCAAGGAATAGATTGAGGGATCAAAGGAATTCACTCTAGAAATGCTCTTGAGGTTTAAGATCATGAAATGAAGAATGAGTTTATCTTGTGGATGTGGTGTTTGGTCATATGATGGAAAGGGTGCTTAACTTCTTATTGAACATGTGTAACTAATAAGAATAGAGAGAGATATGAGGCTAGAGAATAGAGAAATTCGCCAAAGGGATCAAATTTTTATCTTTGTATTTTGGGTATTGTAGTAGAGGGCTATCATTTGTGGTATCAAATAGTAAGGGAGATTTTCTTCAATATCCATGCCTCCTAAAAGAGGTAGGACACCATTGGGAGTAGTTTCAGAGTTGTTGATCTCGATTATTTTTGGCACGAAATCAGAGCAGAGATATAATAAAGCAATGTACAGAGATATCTCTCAGATATCCAATAATATAACATAAATGTATCAGAGACGCAACCATAAACAAAGATATACAATAATACAAAATTTTCTATTAATGAGTGAAAATGTACAAAGACCGTAAAAGAGTGAAAGACTTGCTAGAATGATGGAAGCTTATCTACAAGAAGAGATGTGTTTGTTACTCGCATTCGTAAGAAGATGATTTTACAATGAGGGTCCAAAGGCCTTTTTATCATAAATAAAATCCCAAAACCATAACCCCAAAAGATGAAAAACCAACAGTTTTGTGGACCCCGTTTTGGGTAATTTGTTGTATCAACTTCCCGAGGGCGTAACTTTGGAATACGATATCCGTTTGGGGCGCACGATAGCTCGTTGGAAAGGTATCATCAAAGAGATTCATTTTTGGGGATCAATTAGAGTGTTTTTCTATCATTGATAAGATCGATCCAAAAAAACCTTCATTTAGGCCTTCAAAATGGCCCGAGAAGTTAAAAACTGCTAAAAATAGTAAATTACCAAAATTGTCAGAAAACTATTTTGAGCCAGCTGGAAAAGGTGGGTGGCCACAAAATTGTCAGAAAACTATTTTGAGCCAGCTGGAAAAGGTGGGTGGCCAAAAATATCCACTTGGATCAATCCTGCCTCCTTAGGAATCAATGGTATCCATTGTTTTGATTTCCGGTGCTAATATTTTCTTTCAGTATGTTTGGGTTCACTTTGGGTTACCCACGTCCATCATCTTGGTTCGAGATACTCCATTACTTGGGGATTTTTGGACTAGCTTGTGGAGGATGATGGACACCAAATTGAAGAGGATCACTTCTTTTCATCCATAGATCGATGGGCACACAGAGGTAGTAAACAAAAAAGTGGTACTTTTGCTTCAAGGCTACCGCAACAAGCATCCTAAGTTATCGGATGAGCATATACCCTCTGTACAACATGCTTATAATAGAGATTTACATTCGTCCACTTAGAGTTCACCTTTTGAGATGTGTTTTGTGTACCTGCCCAAGGTTCCTTTGGACTTGATGTATGGGAGAGATGTCGATGTAAATGAAGAAAGAACAGAGGATATAGCCTGCAAGTTCATCCAGAGGATCTAGCAAAAACACCAGGCAGTCAAGGAACAGTTTGAGAAACTTCAAGCATAGTATAAATCTCGGCATGACAAACATGGGGTTGATCATCAACTCCAATTTGGAGATCGGGTATGGATTCACATCAGCAGGGAACGATTGAAGGGTGAAGGCAAGAAACTCAAGCCTATCCGATATGGACCCTTCACTACCTTGGAGAAAAGTGGCACTAATTATTTTCATTTAAATCTTCCACCTTATATGCATATTTACTCTGTTGTGAACATAGTTAACTTGAAACTTTTTTATCCTCCCACGATCATGGATCAGGATAAGAAAGTTTCAATACTTTCAGTTGATAAGTTTTCACATGAGTAATTGGATGCGTTATGGGAATATATCATCCTGGACAGAAGGACGAGGACTTCATGTAGGGATAATTTTGATTATCTTCAAGTAGGCTTAAACGACACACATCCAAGCAAGGAAAAGTGTATTGAGAAGGACAAAGTGAGAGGACTCTTCCCTCACTTACCAGTTGATTGATGAAATATTTTGGTAGTTCAAAAAGATCTCAATGGGAAGGCATGATCCAAAAAGGATCCAAAGAAGGCTAAGAATAACTCAGATTTCATAGAGGCAACTTAGGACGCTCAGAATGGCTTCAGCAAAGAGAGAAAGGGAAAAAATTCAAATTTCTCGAAATTCAGTTAAACCAACATGGTCACAAAGAATGTGTCGCAATATTTCTAACGGCGTAAACAACCCGTCAAATGGAGCTCGTATGAGAACGTTATAAGCGGTCAAAGATCAAGTCAAAATTGGTCAAAAAGTCAAAGGTCAAGGTGACATGTGTCACCACT
>CBVK0100900060.1:0-29270 GCA_900067695.1 Picea abies
GGGCCACTGCTGCTAGCAAGCATCCATAGCCTCGATAGGGATGTCAATTACCCCACTCTGATGCCTCTACCATGTCCAAGAATTTTCGATACAAAATGAAGGGCACTTATGACCAATATCAAAGTTTATACCTGATAATTTTCTTGAACCCAACATCGCTTCGCTGCTAGCAGGCCTGTTCAGTACCCCAACAAAGTTGTCTTGGAATCATGTATGCATTTACCCACTGCCAGCAGACCCGTTTAGTATCTCGGCGGGTTTACAGACACTTCCCACAACTCTCTGGAAATTATTTACATTTTTGACATAAATTTAATGATATTCAGAAGAGCAGGGTGATGATGAAAATTTCAGTTTTCAGAACACTTGTTATTGTCCAGCCTTTAATTTATCACTTAATAACCTTCATTATGATTTGAAATTAGTTTTTTGATGAGACTAATTTTTCGAGGACAGGAAGGCATACTTTGTTTAAAACAGGGACATCGTAAAGAGATTTAATGATGGTCGTGCCTGCTCATAATTATAAAGTGAAACCATGAAACCTATTATAAATAGAATTTTTTTTTAGCTAGTCTGCATTTCAGGAATTTAAAACATTGATGCTCTAACAGACCTTGACTATTACTTCATAATGAGACATTCTGGTTTCCCTTCATGAAGCAAAATGTGACATAGACATAAGTTTAACCAGAAAGCAACGAAAACAAGCAAAATGAAAAGAACCAAAAACCAGAAAAAAAAAGTAAATTAAAACAAAAAAATGATGTACAAAGGTGGGTCTGGAAACATCAAGAAAAATACCTTTTGATAGCTTGGCCATTCATCGGGAAGGTGTTTGGCTGTCCCTCCAAAATGTGTAGACGAAAAGAGCTGGGACCTAATTTTTCAGAAATTACGAAAGGCCCCAACCACAGGTTCTGGAACTTGGTGTGTTCCCCTTTGGAACTTGGTGTGTTCCCCTTTTCCTTCGTGAGGTTTATCCCATTTGAGGACTAGGTCTCCTACCTCGAAGTTTCTATCTGAAGAAGAGTTCGAATCAAGCCAGCCTTTCACAATCTGCTGATGCTGATCCAACCTCTCCTTTTCTTGCATTCTTGCTTCTTCTAGTTTCAACAAGGCATTAATTCAAATTTCAAGAGGAGGGAATTCCTCTTCTTGAACTTTCTGCGATAATTGCAGAGAGGGAAGCATAAAATGAGGAGGGAGAATTGCTTCTCTTCCATAGACAAGGAATAAAGGAGAATTACCAACAGAGGTTTTTGGTGTCACCCTATCAGCCCAAAGTGCATTAAAAAGCGCGTTGTGCCAACTTTTGTGGTTTTTAGAAAGTGTCCTCTTGATGATTTTTATCAAGTTTTTATTCGTTAACTCTGCTAGGCCATTTCCTTGGGGGTAATAGTAGGCAAAATATTTCAGTTTGATCCCTTTTTCTAAAGCAAAAACACTCATATCAAGGGATGAAAAGTAAGAAGCATTATCGAAGACCAAACATTCGGGAATGCCGAATTATATTCGAGTTAAGGAAAGATATTACCTGATTAGTGTTTACCACTTTTAGTGGTGCAACCTCAGACCATCTGGTGAAATAATCCATTGTTGTAATGATGTATTTATGTTTCTATGAAGAAGTGGGGTTAATTGGTCCTATGATGTAGAGACCCCACTGCTAAAAAGGTGAATCTACTGAAACAGGTTGCAAAGGGAATGCTGCCTTTTTTACTCGTCCAACAGCCTTTTGGCAGATTGTACATTTACGACATAATGCATAGGAATATTTGAATAACATGGGCCAATAGTACCCAGCTCTTAATACTTTGTGAGTAGTGTTGTCTCCATCGAATTTTCCACTAGCCTCACCAACATGAAGTTCAGATAATACTTTCTCTGCTTCATCTTTTCCCAAACAACGCATGAGAACACTATCAAATTTCTTTCGAAATAATACGTCGTTTATCAACTGGAAAGGTGCAGACTTTAGTTTTGTTTCTCTTCTATTTTTTGGACCAATATGATGAGGAGCAGAACCATGTGTTAAATAAAACTTAATTTCATCAAACCAAGAATTAACAACAACTTGTGTACAACTGATTTGTTTTCTATCATGCTCATTTACAGTTAAGGAATTGATTTGACTTTCCTGTTCTTTAACTGAATCAACAACTAGTTTACATAGGCCTTGACCTTTAACAATTTGTGCAGGAGTTATTTTGAGGTCATACTATTGTAATGAGGTCATCCACTTTTCCTGTTTTTCACCCAATTTATTTTTTACTAATAAGTTTCTGACAACAGGATAAGGAACAATGACTTTAGTTCTGGATTTTGGCAAATATGATCACAAGTGTTTCACTGCTTTAAAAACAACATAAGCCTGTTGATATATAGCTGGGTAATTAAGCTCTGCTCCCTTAAAAGCTGAGATCATGAAAGAAATATGTATTTCATTACTTTCAATATTCTTTTGGGTTAACACAACAGCGTAAGATCGGTCGGAGGTGAAAGTGTAAAGAGTGAAATCTTGCAAAAAATCAGGACTCATCAAGGAAGGGGATTGCACTATGGATTTTTTGATGGAATCAAAGGCTTGATTTTCTTATGGTCCCCAATGATACTGAACATCCCTTTTAATTAAATTCTGTAATGGGCTTACCATTTTTGAGAAACTTGCAACAAACCTTCTAATGAAGTTAATCTTGCCTAGAAAAGACTACATGACTTTCTTGGAAGAGGGAGGGGAGACTTTATCAATATCTCAAGTTCTTTCAGGATCAATAATCATTACATCTTTAGACACTATGAACCCGAGTAATTTTCCTTGCTCAACTGCAAAGACTGATTTCTTAGGGTTGAGAGATATGCCATACTTGTGGCATCGTTCTAGGACAACCCTGAGGTGAGACACATGATATTTCTTGTTTTTAGAGAAAATGGTTACATCATCAAGATAGACCACTACTGATTGGTTTATGAGGCCACGAAAATCAATGTCCATTGCTCTTTGAAAAGTGGCCCCGACATTTATGAGTTCAAAAGGGATCTTCTTGTAGGCATATGTTCCCCAGGGAGTACAAAATGTGGTTTTTAATTGGTCTGGTGGAGACATGAGGATCTGGTTGTATCTCGAAAAACCATCTAACAATGACAATCTTTTGGAACCAGATACCTGCTGAAGAATTTGTTCCATTGGAGGAACAAGATAATTGTCTTTGTCAGATGCTCTATTTAGGTTATGAAAATTGACACAGATTCAAATTTCACCGCTTTTCTTCCTTACAGGGACTAGATTAGACACCCATTGTGTGTGCCTTATGGGAAAGATTATCTTTGCATTTAGTAATTTGTTCAGTTCTTTCTTGAAAGTGGATTCCAATTTGGGGTGCATCTTTCTTACTTTTTGCTGAAAAGGATGAGTTTGTGGTTTCATGGGGATGATATGTTGTATTATATTAGGATCAAATATTTTTAGATAATCATATGTCCAGGCTAAAATGTATTTAAATGATTTAAACAATTTGATAAAAGCAGATTGTTCTTGCTCGGAGCACCTCGTTCCTAGATTGATATTTTGAGGATTATCCTTAGTTCCTAAATTTACTGTCTCATAAGTCAAGGAATAACTGTTCCTCTTAAAATTGACTGACCCTCTAAATTTATCATGTAAATCATAAAACTTTTCTAGTCTTACAATGGATCTGGGAATAGAGTTTACCAAACCATACGTCAATTCAGGAGATCTAGGATCTGATATTACCATGAAGTTGCATAGGTTTTCATCATGAGTGCCTTCATCGATGATTGCACCTTGGAAAGTGTCCTCCATATGAAAGAAGTTGATGATATGTTGATCATCGTCAAAGACTCTCCAATTGGTGATATTGTCTGGGATAGATGACCTGAACAATAATTCAATAGAAAATTCATTCAGAGAGAGACCTTCTGCGGGAAAAAGTTTAGAAGTGACGTTAGCCAATAGGTCAGCCTCATAATTACTTAATCTAGGAATGGAATTGATGTTAAATGTTGAAAATTTGTGCATTAGATTCCATAACTTAGTTTGGTAAATTTTTAGAAGTGGTGATAGGCAATGTATGGAATTTCTTACCTGCCTGACCACTATCTCTGAATCACTGAACACTATTAAATTTCTTACATCCATATTGAAAGATTTATTAAGCCCTTGTAGAAGTTCTTCGTACTCGGTAGTGTTATTAGTGAATTTGAACTCTAATCGACAGGTGATGAAAGTTTTATTACCTGTCGGGCCGATGAGTACACATATTGCACCTGCTCCTTCTTTGGATTTTGATCCATCGAAGTAAAGTGATCATATCTGAGCTTCATTGATAGTGTTTGTCACATTTGGTAGAGCTGTTGACTGAGTATAGGTCATGATCTCTGATTGTTTCTCTAGATCGGTGATGGGAAAAATTCTGGTCATGAAGTTACCCAAGAAAGTGTTCATTCCCTGCATTTCGAATGAATTAGTGGATGTAGTAAAAGGTTCATTCGGATCATTCATATCTGTCATGGTATGCTTCAGATAATGTTAATGGTTTATCCTAATTTTATTTGGCTACCCATTTTCTGGTAGCCACAAATGAGAACAATTTGTGGCAAAGTACCCATGTTGTTGCTCAAACCAATTTATGCTCAAGAACAAACCATAAAGTTCAGGGATGTCAACAACAATGATGTCAATAATTTTATGAACCTTAGGATTAGAAGATAACCTAATCATAAAATTCTACAGTTCACATATTACCTTAACGTTCGTCTAATCGAGATGAATGATTTTAAGACTAGAAGGCTGAACTTCTACGTTAATTTTTTGGCATATAGATAAAGGCATCACATTCGATGATGTGCTGGAATACACCATGCAATTATGTACATTTCTATTAAAATTTTCAAAATTTAATAAGAAAGGTTGAACATTCTTACGAGTATTAACACCAGAATTTTGTTGATTTTTAGTCGTTGTCCCTGAAAGAATTTTATCTACATTTGATATAGTTTTTTCAGTTAGATCCCTTTTATCCGGGGGTTCAGATGTCATTTTAGTAGGGATCTTTTGGGTTGTTTTAGAACTAATTTATGTATTTTTCTTGCTGTTAAGATCGATGTTCTTAATATTTTCTATGATGTTCTGAAGCATTTTCTGCAGAATAAGAGGAAATTTGAAAAGTTAGAAAACCGAAATATTAGCCCTTAGTTTTTTTTTTATGTCTTCAATCAAGTCATATTCTAAAACTAGAGCTGCTAAACTCTATTTTATTTCAGCCTGTTTTAATTGTTTTGAAGGCACATTATTACTCATTTTGGAAGACGGTTTGCTCTGTGCTTTGCTTTTGGTGTTGTAAGGATGAACAATTTAAAAGTTTTCTTAAAATATACTATCGGAAATATGTCCAAAGATGTTGGGATATGACTCCTCTTCTTCGGGTACTTCTTCCTCAACTACGTCTTCAGAACTTTCAGGAGGGGCGGAGTTATCATGTGCTTCAAGGATAGTTTATAGAGCATATAGAGCATATTGTAAACTTTCAAAATTAAGACCTTCAGGGGTCGGATTTGGTTGGTTGGGGGGGAAAGGATTTCTAAAAGGAGGTTTATACCTTCCTTTGCTTTACGATTCCTCTTCAGATGATCTCTTCAATTCTACGACTTGATTCGATAATATTTGGAAAACTTTTTGCAAACTTTCTAAGTCCAGAGTTTCTGGTTGGCTTTTGGCTTTGGGAGGCCTTGTAAGTATTTCAATTTTATTTTTAGAGGATGAAGTTGTTTCAAATTCACTATTGATATTGTCTTTCAAACTTAATATGTCCTTTTCGATTTGGCTTGCCTCCTCGAAGGCTTCCAGTAATAAATAATTTTTAGACCTTTTAACCCAAATTGTTATATTATTATGCAGGGATTTGGTGTAATATGTGACAATTAGACTTTGTGTAGGCATTCAATTTCCAGGAATTCAATTTTTTATCGTAAGGAACCTTTGGTTGAAATATTTTACTTTATCCTCAGGGTTCATTTTTAGGCTTGAAAGTTCCATCACTAAGACTTCAGGAGATTTATCATCTCCAAATTTCTCTAAGAAATAGGTTTCGAATTTGTCCCAAGAGACAATGGTGTGGGGCTGTTGGGGGAAATACCATGTAGAGTCATTGCCCTCAAACGTATAAGGAATGATTCTACATACTACATCTTCATTTTCTACACTTCAGAGTCTAATAGCCAACATGAATTTCTTTATGTGATATTCGACAGATTGCTTAGAGTCGGGATCAAATTTAGGTAACCATTTTTGCGGGTGTTTTGGCAATGGTTGTTGGGGTCCAAGTATATCCACGACATCTTGATCAATCCATGGTTTGGAAATATTGTTTTGGTTTTCCATGGGTGTGGGTAGTGTCGAAGGCCAATATGGTTCATATGAGGCACTTTCTTCGTCATAGGATTCTCCTCTTGAAGAGGATGGAGATGAATGAGGTGGAGAAGTTGGAATATCATATCCTCCAACTCCAAGAGTAGGGGTATGGTCAGGATATGTGGTATTATCTCCTAAAGGATCTAAATGTAGACCAATTCCTTCAAGTTTCTCTCGGATATCGGAGAAATATAAAGGTTGATTGAGAGGTCTACCAGGTTTTCTGATATGGGCCAAAGCACTGTGTGTCCTTAAGAGTGTCTGGAAAACAATTTCTTGTACGTCGACCCCTTGAGGGTTTGGTGTTACTAGCTCAATGGGAATCTCAGGATTTTTGTTTGAGGTAGTTGTTGTTTCAAAAGTAACATTTTTGTCTCAGTGACTATATGTTACTACAGGGGAGCGAGTGTGTGGGGGTGGATTTTTGTGACTTCCACATGCCATCAATTGTATTCAGGCCCTCCTTCTAGCACCATTTGTTGATGGGAAAAATTGACCATCTGTCAACTAGAAGAATGAGTCCGGTCCGGGGTTGTCTAATTAACCCAAGTCGTTTGGTGTAACTCATTTTGATGGGTTTAATGGCTTCGTTAGCCAATCTAAAATCCTAAAAGAAAAACAAACAAAAGAAAGAAACAACTAATTAATTGCTAAACAATGTATTATATATGTACATATGCTCTAATATAACTATTGTAGGTGTATTTAAGTAGAAAATATACAAATCTCCCTTATGTACATCATTTACAAATTGCAAGTTTTAATCGAAACTTACGAAATCCATGTGAAAATAATCGATTTTAAGAAGCAGATAAAGAAAGCACATTTAAATATTTTATATTTTCCTTTATAAATCTAACTAATATTGAATTGAATAAACTATAAAACATAGATGTGCAGGTAGTCAAAATATGAACCAAACATTCTAGTTTCATTAATATGTAAATGACAGAATCGAGGAACACAAAGGAGCTAACCTATTGTTAGTTACTAAGGTGTGTCCAAGCGTTTGTATGAGTGAAGAAAATCCAACTTCCATGCCCAAGAGATAAATCTATAATAGACTTTTATGACTGTTCTAAATAAATTGAAAACATCTATTGGCAGTTGAGATTTAATAACAGAGGAGGGAACACAAATTGAACCTTGTGATCTCATCGTTCAACTAAAATTCAAAGCTAAATCCTATCATTCGAATAAGAGATTATTAACACAGTGGGATATTATTGACATAATCGAATGGTTGGTCTGGTTTGGAACAATTCAGATCTTCATGTTCTATAAACCTTTCAATCTCAGATTCAGAATCCTCATGGATCTCAATCGAATCGATCAAGCTCACATGAGGCTTGGATATATTACGTAGAATCCTTGAAATGAGTCGACCAACCCTCTTATTATGGAACCCTAACATCTCTTGATTCCTTTTTGATTGATTACGATTTTTTTATTGTTGGAATTTACAGTAGGTTTGGGGTAAACAAAAAATTCATGCTCAGTAGTTTTAATGAACTCAGAACCAACATCTTATTGCCCACATAATAACTGATCGGGCAATGCCCCTTCATGAGTATTTTTATCCAACAAAGTTGGCTTTCCAGTAGAGAAATCAAGAGGTTTTTCTATAATAGGGTTATCCATGACAAGGGTTTCTACCAAAATCGTTGCAACAAAACCATTTAGAGCTAAGAACCCATCCCAGTCATCACCCAGGGTTTTCAAATGATAAACTAATAGTAGTTTTATGAAACCATGGTGAAAGAGACTAGAATCTAGGTTCTTTTCTTGTATCTCTTTGACATTTTATATAGATTAAACCGACACATTTAAATGGAAGCCAATACAATGCATGAGCAATTGAACATGGTAAAGAAACACCAGGCCATAATAGCCTTCACAGGTAATAATTTTTTTTGAAACTACTAACAGGTCATGCCATCTAACCTTGAGTAGGGAGACCAGAATACCTTTGTCACAACAATCAATCTTTCTGGAGGTGAAAAAAAGACTCCAGGGTACTTTGTCCACTTGAATTTTTGAACCACTTTTGACCAATGAGAGGGAGCCCTGTTGCTTCACTCTAAAAATCTTCGGTGACCTCCAACTGAATATCACCCACCTTTTCTCTGTATCCATCAAACGTAAGTGTGAATTCCTTGGCCACTTGTAAGTTATACTTGTGGAACATCTTAATGAACATATACCAACCCTGGTTTTTCAGATCATCACTCACCTCGTCATGAAGCAACAAATCTTCAGGGCCATTTGGCTTTACTCGGACAACAGGGGCCATTAAGGGTTTGAACATATTGTACAAAGGGTGACCCGAACTAACTATGGGCTTAGGAGGTAGCAGTAAAAGAGGCATGTCTGAGATGATACCATGGAAACAAAACTAGTAACACACCAACGCAACCATAGCATAAGCATAAGGGTTTCAGTCACAAAATTCGGGCATTTATGGTAATGAACATTTTGGGTAGAAAGAATAACACAAGCCCTTATCTCGTAATAAGAGGTCTGTCGATTCAACCTACGAGCTAAAAAGAAGTACAAAATATGATCTTGGTGTGTTTAATTCCCACGTTATGTAATGGATATAATAGATTTGCAAAGGGTTACAAATAAAATACAAATCAACATTTTTATATCAAAGTTGATTTACAAAGAATTTAAATGAAAAAGCTTATAGTCCAAAATGAAAATCAACATAGGTATTATATCGATATTCAAACAAACTCAAAAGGAAAAATCATCTCAATATTAAATAAGAAGTAGATACAAGTCAGAATGAACTTTTTAGGAACTAAGCTTTGGATAGGGTTATAATGTGAAATTAAGTTTTAATGCTTGATTCATGCTTATAGACATGAATCAAGAAAGAAAATGTAAGATAAAAATAAAACAAGAATAATCAAACATCCTTTTCATAACCCAATAATCACCCTCAAATAGTGATATTTATCGGATGAGGTGATGGTAGCTACAGGAAGCATCATTTGTCATTCAAAATAGCAAAAAAATGTAGGGCTTCCAACAAGGTGTCAACAAATCTTCCACTTTGGAATATCGTCATTTCAAAGGAATGAGAGTTGAGAGTTGAAACTCGCAAAGCCCAAAAGGAGAAATCAATCATAGCCATCGATTGGAAAAAGGTAATGCTTCAATAGATCGAGGAGATCTGGGACTGCGCGAGGAAGGAAAGAAGAGACAGATTGTAGTCATTGATCAAGAGGAACCACTCTAGATTGAAGAACAACGATCACGCTTTGATTGCAGGGCCAGAAAGTGCTCGGACGTTAAAAATCTGAGATTGGGCTGCAATTGAAACCACGGTATTGGAAAAGGTAGACGTGGAAGATAGAGGTGAATTGCGAGGAGAAAAGAGGGTTGATCCCAAACCACTTTTGGTCACTCCACAATCATGTGTGTACATGAGGTCATAGGCCGATGTCATATGAATCAAGGGACCTAGAAAGGGGAGTTAGCGTTTTTTTTTCAAATTCTTCGAAGAGGCCCGGAAACAGGACGCAGGTTTGACAAAACCAGACTTTGAAGAAAATGGGACCCGTGTAGATTGATTGGGTTCTAATCAAGGCTCGAAGAGTCGATCTGACTCCTTTATTTGAACAATCCTAGACTGGGAGGTCATGCAACCCCCAACGGAGAAGGGGGGTCTTCATCACAACTCCGCGCTAGCCAACATGCCACTACATAATCCTTGGTTATAATATGACAAAAATATTATTTAATTTTAAATGTTCTATGTGGGCGAAAATGAAAAGGGGCTAGGCCCTCGGCCCAGCCCCTAGTTATGTGTTAATCCATGCGACCACATTCCAACCCTCCGCTATATATGTCCACCGCTAGCGGTCTAACATAACAGTCTGCCATATATGGTATTTCCATCAATTTAGTAGTCACTGCACCAATTTAGCAATGTGCTAGAATGTAGTTGCAACTATATGCCAAATGGGGAATCTACAAGATTCGATCCTGGGACGTCCATGTAAACCTCTGCCAACAAGTGACTTAGAATAGTCATCAATAACCTATTCTCCAAACCACTCATTAATATTTAACCGCTCGAGTTTTATTATAAAAAGGGGCCTCCGTCGGTGTACAGGACAAAGGAGAACCAAGGGCGCACCCGTACGGATTTTGGCATGTATTTCGAGATAGGGAATTCATTTCGATATTTTTATCAGTCATTTATTGCAGAAATAGGGCCTGAAAACTGAGGTAGGGGTGTCTCTTGGGCCTGAAAGTGACAGGATCAGATCAGGGCATGGAGACAATCATTTTTAGGTAATTCGACGCCATGAACATAGTGGTGTTGTTTTTTTTTTTATATGAGAAAAGATTTTGTAGCGTAAATCCATATTGAGGTATACTTATGTATTTTTCCTAATTATTTTGTGGAGTTAATAAAAAGGCCTACCCATTTGAGAGTAGGACCCAAAGACGTATTCCATCAAGGACAAACTCTGTTATCAAGTTTTTGTGTTCATATTTCATGCATATGTCTCTTTCCTTTTGATATTTTCCTTCATTATAGTGTACTTTATTTTATGCTCATTTAATACTATTCTTTAATAATTTAATTGACAAAAATACCCCAGATTAGATGGAGAGAGCCAGAAAGAGTAGAAGAAATATCGAGAGTGAGATAGACAGAGATAGATGGGAAGGTACAATGAGCGAGAGATAAAGAGGGGTATAGAGAGAGAGTGAGTGAGAGTTAGACTAACAAAAAGGAAAGAGAGAGAGAGAGATTGGGTGGTATACAGTGGGGAGAGACAAAGGATAAGAGGGAGGGGGAGACAAACTGAGACAGAGAGAGAGAGAGGAGCGATCTAGAGAGAGGGAGAGAGTTGAATATGGGGTAGATAGAGAGGGAGTGGGTGTTAGAATGTGAGGCATGTAAAGGAAATGTCTACGTCTATGTAATGGTCTAAGTCTAGGTCTAGGTCTAGGTCTTTCCATGTCTTTCCATGTATAGGTATTTCCATGTCTAGGTCAAGACCATGTCTTAACTTTCCATGCCTTTTCTTTCAATATACCAAACTTGTTATTGTGTGAGAGTGTGAGAGGAAGAGAGAGGAATATAAAGAGGGGAGGTAGAGAGAGATTATGTCAGAGTGTGGTAGGGAGAGAGAGGAAGGCATGGAGGGGGGATACAAAGAGAGTGTGTGAGAGTGTGGGAGGGAGAGAGAGGAAGTAAATGAAGGGAGGTATAGAGAGTGAGAGAGAGTGAGAGAGAGGAATATAGAGAGGATTATAGAGAGAGGTAAATGTAGGATAGAGGGGTAGATGTAGGAGATATAGAGGAGAGATAATGGGAGGGAGGGGAGAGAGAGAGATATAGGGAAGAGGGGGGAGAGAGATAATGTGTGAGAGTGTGAGGAGGGGAGAGAGAAAGACAAAGAAGATAGGTAGAGAGTGTGTGTGTGAAAGTGTGATAGAGGCGGAGAGAAAGACAAAGAGGAGGGTTCGAGAGAGAGTGTGAGAGAGGGAGGGATAGGGACATAGATATGGGGTTAGAAATAAGGATAGTGAGAGGAGGGGGAGATAGAGAGAGACACATATAATGCGGGTAGAGAGATTGGGTGAGAGGAAGGGGTGAGACAGATAGGAGGAGTAGAGAGATAAATATTCATGAAGAGAGAGTGAGACTGAGACTAACAACAAGGGGAGAGAGAACGGGTGGGAGAGAGGGGGCGGGATAATAGGGAAGCTAGGGAAAAAGGGGAAGAGAGAGAAAGAGAGAGTGGGGAGGGAGATAGAGATGGAGTGGGTGTGAGAGAGTGAGGCATTTTTAGGTATTTCCATGTCTAGGTCTTACTATGTATAGGAGTGTGAGAGGGAGATAGAGAGGGGGGATAACTAGAGAGAGAGTGAGAGGAAGGGGGGGATAGAGAGGGGGGATAACTAGAGAGAGAGTGAGAGGAAGGGGGGGATAAAGAGGGGGGATAACTAGAGAGAGAGTGAGAGGAAGGGGGGGATAGAGATGGAATGGAGTAAGAGAGAGGTAAAGAGAGAAAGGGGGGAGAGTTGGGGGAGAGAGGGAGGGGGATTCAAAGTCTGCAGGGGGCAGGAGTAGATGTAGGAGAGAGAGGCTGGGAAGGAGGGCGGAATGGAAAATTATAAATAAGATATAGAAGCAAGTGAATTCCTAGAACACATGCTCATTCCTAGAGTGCATGTACATTCCTAGAGCATGTGGGCATTCCTAGAGCATGTGTGTGCTCTTATGAATGTGTGCACGTTCCTAGAGTGTGTGCATGTTCTTTTGAATTCAAAGTTTTTTGGGTAGGATTGACAACTTTAGTGTACATGGATGTTGACTTATTTTCCTCATATTTAGGTTTGGGATGAAAAACCTAGTTGTTCGGTATGGAAATAGATAAAAAAACTTCATTTTTGTGAATACCTCTCTATATCTTTGTTTTTATGTTACTTTTTTATAGGCTACAAAATTGAATTGTTGACGAAACTACAGACATAAATAGAGTCGACTATGCAGATTCAAAATATACAGTTTTTTTTCAATTAATATTGTTTATGATTTTTAATCTATTTTTGTCTTTGCATATATAAAAATCCTAGAATACGTACCTCTTTATTTCTTCTACGATTGTTTTTTGGCTTAACCATTTATAAAATGAGTTATATGCTACACTAGAAGAGATGGATGTATACGAACTAAAAAATATAAATTATTTTGATCATGTTAAGCCCTCTTAGCTTGCACCAACAAAAGGCATTGTAATTTCAAGGATATATTGACTTTCATTATATATATATATATATATATATCCAAAAAATACACCATGCTAGAACAATGGGTTCTCTACAATTATACAAGGTTTTGGAATGAAATGTGATGCAGGACCATCGCCCACATCAAGAAAGCTAGCGCGGAAGTGAAGGACAACTGGACAAGCCCATCACAAATTTTGAAATTGTCTCGAAGGTAATGCACCAACCTTAATTGTGATAGTTAAGGAGAGGCGTACTTATGCATTGTATAGGACCTTGAGCGATCTTCTCTCGTTCATAGTAGGTAGAAGGCATTTATGTAAGTAGGTAGAATTGAATATTAGATTAGACAGTTTTAGAAGGAGTGGAGGGAAAACGGATATAGACACCCTCATTGTGTATTGCAACATAGTTAGAAGCATTCGAGCATAGAAGAGAAGTAGAGAGTTGTGTAAGAACACCCATGTATTGATATTTGGATTAATAGAAAGAGGTTGATTCAAATTCATGGTTTTGTGTTTATTCCCTATGCATTGATGTTGAATGATATGCTCATGAATGTTTGCTTCCTGTTATACATTTGCTTTTATATGTTGTGTATGTGATTTCATGGTCTGAGTTTTGAAGTTTGGAAGGAAGAAGGAGTGAGTTTCAATTGTTTCTCTGTCTGAGCAAGATTCCTACAAGGGGTGCAGTTAAATTGCCCACAAGGAGTGCGTTGACAAGGAGTTCAGAGGGTTGTCTCTAAAAGCTTAGGAGAGGTAGCGGTTGTTCTCATTTCCCCAGAGTGAATTTGGGCACAAGATCCGTGCAAGGAGTGCGCAGGCCGAGTGAGGTCTCAAGGTTGCGAACCTGAGAAAAATATCGAAAGACTGCTACTGCAGGGGTGCGCAGATTCAAAGGGTTATCAGATATTTGAAAGTATTTGAAGGTTGTTGCGAGGAGTCCATGCAGGGACCCTCTTTGAGGATCAAAGTTGTAAGAAGCTCTAGAGGGATAAGGCCTTTGAAAACATTTAGGGACATTAGAAGTTTGTAGTGCAAGTGGATAAGTCCAGGGAGGATTTCTTGGTTTTTCCTTCATAGAAATCATCAAAGGGAAGAAATCGACGGTCAGGAACCTGTGGGGAGGATTAGCGAAATCTCGCCAGCTGTTAGATCTACCAGAGAAGTGAGAAGGTTACAGTTGAATTCGGAGTTCAAGCTCAGGAGATTGTGGACCACCAGATCTGCACATAGATACCCGTTAGTTGTTGGATTGACCGAGAGTTGCATGAAGGTTAAGCCTCGTGGACGGAAGGAGGAAAGTTCTGATGAGAGGCATGGTCCTCGAGATTTTGGCATTCGTGAAATCAGGAATCACGAGGATGAGTGATCAAGAATTTTGATAGTGAAAGTCCCAGAATCAATCTGAGCCATCCATCTTAAGGGGATACGTGGCGAAGATCTAAGATCTTGGGAAAAGTCCCGAAAGGGAAGACTCCATTGGAGTTTCGAAATTCGGCAAATCGGGAGTTATGTGAGTCGTTCATCAGTTGGGACATGTGGACGAGATTGAGAGCCCATCAACATTTCGATCATCGGGACTCACATAGGTAAGTGTTTTCGGTTTTGCAGTTGGCTAAAACTCGAGGGTCAATCTAAACTGCCCATCCACTGGGGACGCATGTCAGAAATCCGAAGGAAGTCAGGATTTGGCATTTCGCGAATACCGTAGATAGGGCAACCGAACCATTTAAAATCGCGAATCGCGAAATAGAGAGGAGCAGTGAGGACCGTCCATCCTTGAGGATGCGTGGTCGAGATCGAAGCCTTCGGGAAATTCCCCGAAAGGAAAAGTCAATTGTGGGGAAATCAAGAGTCAGGAAATCAGGGATCCCATGGACAAGAGGCCCAATACATATTGACACTCAAAACCCTGAATCCTGATAAGAGATAGGATTGTGGTCATATAAGGTAGGGTCATGTGGACTAGGAGCATAGCCAGGAGGGGTTGAAGAAAAAAGGAAGCACATTGGGATATCAGAGATCGGGGATTCGAGGAAGTAAGTGTTGGTGACATTGGGGATTGGAAAACCCCGAAGCCTAATTGTTATTTCATATTGAGAATGGAGAGCCACTAAGGGCTAAGGGCTGTAACGAGCAGGACAGACCTGTGGGTCAAATCTTAATAATGATTCCAAGGGAGAATCAAAAGAGCCACTCCGGATTGAGGGTAATTTAGAACGATCCTTAAGGCCAGGAGGTTAGGCGCAGGACCTGCTGAGGTAGGTTCCTGGGTGGTCACCATCAAGTGGTATCAGAGCATAGAAAATATTCTTTGCTTTCTGTAGCTGGAAGAGGGAAGATTCACCATGTTGCTAAGAAGAAGAGATAGACAATCACCTGATCTAGAGGAGGAGAGGGAGATGTCTAGAGGAAGTGGTAGACAGGTGCAGAACCCAAAAGTAGAAAGGGATCTGCATAACATACGCGCTAGACTTGTGGATGTGGAGATAAGACAAAAATGCACAGATGATGTAGGAGATATAAGTGAATCCGAAAATGAATATGATGCTCACGTGGAGAAGAGGAAATCACAACAGAGGATTCAACAAATGAGCACTTACTTAAAGCTGTTGCAAAAATGGGTGCAAAGGCGAAGATGGACATTCCAGTTTATGAGGGAAATCTAGATGTAGAAGAGCTTCTAGACTGGATTAGAGCTCTAAACACATATTTTGAATATGAAGATGTCGAAGAGGAA
The DNA here is from genome assembly GCA_900067695.1 of Picea abies. NCBI lineage: Eukaryota > Viridiplantae > Streptophyta > Pinopsida > Pinales > Pinaceae > Picea > Picea abies. Next base: position 15,938 of record CBVK0100900060.1, read on the forward strand.
AAGAAGGTCAAGCATGCCGTCACGAGATTAAAAGGACATGCAACATTGTGGTGGGATGAACTACAGGAGGACAGGCGTTGCCAAGGCAAGCATAAAATTAAGAGCTGGGATAGGATGATTACAAAGTTGAAGGAAAAATTCATCCCCCAGGACTACCAGATTACTTTGTTCAGGAGAATGTAGAACCTAAGACAGAATATGATGTCAGTAGAGGAATATACTGAGGAATTTTATAGGTTGAATATCAGAGTAGGTCATCGTGAAAGAAATGATGAAAAGGTAGCTAGGTATATGAATGGCCTGAGATATGAGATTCGGGATGAGATGAGTATGTTGACCATCCGAACGGTGGAAGATGCTTATCAGATGGCTCTGAAAGCAGAAGAGAAGCTGAGCCCAAAGAAAATTCAAAGAGGCCGAGGAAAAAGTCAACCCAGAGGCAAATCTGTTGTCCAGTACAGAAACCAGAAGCCCAAGGAAAACTGGAAGAAACCTCAGACTCGAACTGAGAGAGGTGGAAGCTCACAGCGAGGGAAATATGTTGAACAGAGAGGACAACATAATGAGCAAAGAGGAGGGTATACTGATAATAATACTTTTCCTCATACTAGAGGTACTAGGGGAAGAGGTAGAGGTGGAGTAATTACATGCTTCGCATGTGGAAAGAATGGGCACAAGTCTTATGAGTGTCCTGATAAAAAGAAAGAGGGTGGAGAGACTCACATCGCCGAATCATAGGGGTGAAATGTTGAGGCAGAGGATGTTGAAGGTGGGAGATCACTGATGGTGCAGAAAGTTCTTTTGATGCCTGAAAGGGAGGTGGAGAGTTCAATCCAAAGGACTATACTTTTTCAGACTATTTGCAAAACCAAGGATAGAGTGTGAAAGGTCATTGTGGATAGTGGTAGCACAGATAATCTCATGTCAACCGAGATGGTAGAAAATTTGGAGCTAGAGACGATTGAACATCCGAGCCCATACAAAGTTTCATGGCTACAAAAAGGACATCAGGTAAATGTCACTAAACAATGTTAAATGTCACTAAACAATGTTTAGTTGAATTTAAGATAGGAGGATATAATGATAAGATCTTGCATGATGTTATTCCCATGGATTTTTGTCATCTATTGTTGGGTAGACCATGGAAATATGATAGAAATGTGATTCATGATGGGAGGATGAACACATACACCTTAGAAAAGAATGGGAGGACACACATGTTGCTTCCAATTAAGGATAAGGAGGTGAAGCCGGAAGTGAGAAAAAAAGTACTTTTCATAAGTGGGAAGGAACTTCTTATAGAGGTTAAAAAGAAGGAGGATTCACAATTCATTGTTGTCAGAAAACCAAAGATTGTTCTGACTAACACAAGAGTGGATGATTTTCTAGAGGAAGTTCAGGAACTGCTGGAAGAGTTCACTGATATAGTAGTGGATGAATTACCTCATTCGTTGCCATCGATTAGAAGTGTGAGCCATCATATTGATCTCATACCAGGAGCCAGTTTTTCAAATAAAGCCGCATACAGATTGATGCTACAAGAGAATGAAGAGGGAAAGAGACAAGTCCAAGAGTTGTTGGACAAAGGTTTGGTCAGGGAGAGCTTGAGTTCATGCGTTGTTCCAACAATACTCAGTCGGAAGAAAGACGGAGGCTAGAGGATGTGCACTGATTCAAGAGCCATTAACAAGATAACCATTAGGTACATATTTCCATTGTCGAGGATGGATGATCTAATGGATTGTTTGAGTGGAGCAAAGTATTTTTCAAAGATTGATTTGAAAAGTGGATATCACCAGATTCGCATGAGAGAGGGTGATGAGTGGAAGCCAACATTCAAAACAAATGAGGGGTTGTATGAATGGCTTGTTATGCCATTTGTCTTAACAAATGCGCCAATTACCTTCATGAGGTTGATGAACGAAGTCCTGAAGGAGTTCATCGAAAAATTTGTTATCGTATATTTGGATGATATACTGATTTTCAGTAAAACGGAGGCTGAACATCTGAAGCATTTGGCCATTCTGATGAAGATATTATAGCAAGAGAAGCTGCTGATAAACATGAAGAAGTCCTCATTCATGAAGAAAGAGCTCATTTACTTGGGATTTGTTATTTTTGTAGATGCGTTGAGGATGGATCCAAATAAGGTGGAGGTAATAAAAAATTGGCCATCACTGAGGAACATATTTGAGGTGAGAAGTTTTTACGAGTTGGCTAGTTTCTACTAAAGGTTCATTAGTAATTTCAGTGGAATCAATGGAGTGATGATGGATACAGTGAAGAAAAGACATAAATATTTTCACTGGATAGAAGAAGCCGAAAAGAGTTTCAATTTGTTGAAGAGGAAGATCACGGAACAACATGTTCTAGTGTTACTGGATTTCCGAAAAACATTTCAAGTGAAATGCGATGAAAGCGGGTTTGTAATCGGGGCGGTCTTGAGTCAGGAAGACAGGCTGATAGCATACTTCAGCGAGAAGTTGAATGAAGCAAAGGTGAAGTATTCCACATATGATAAGGAGTTTTATGCCATCATACAGGCATTGAAGAAGTGGAGGCATTATTTAATTCCGAAAGAATTTATTCTATACAGTGACAACCATGCACTGTAGTTTGTGACTCAACAGGAGAAGTTGAATCAGAGACACGTCAAATGGGTAGAATATATGCATAATTTCACTTTTGTAATTAAACACATTTCTGGTACTGCTAACAAAGTTGTTGACGCTTTGAGCAGAAAGTGTTTATTGTTGCAGAAGTTCAAATTCAAAACATTGGGTTTTGATGATCTCAAGGACATGTACGCAGATGACCCAGACTTTAAGGAAGCATATGAAGTAGCTGGGAATCTAGTTCTCAGAGATAGTAGAAAATGGGTCGAATACATGATCCAGGAAGGATTGTTGTTTAAGGGCAATCAGCTATGTATTCCTAATTCCTCCATGAGGGAGAATCTGTTGAAGGAGAAACACAATGGAGGATTGGTCGGACAATTATGTCATGAAAAAACATTCGAAAAGATGAGAGAATCATACTTTTGGCCGGGGATGTGATCAAAGGTCAATAAATTTGTAAACAGATGCAGAATTTGCCAGCATTCGAAGGGAAGGAAGCAGAATGCAGGTTTTTATCAACCATTACACATACCTGAGAAGCCATGGGATAAAATTAGCATGGATTTCATATTGAGGTTGCCAAAGATGCAAAGAGGATTTGATTCGATCTTTGTGGTTGTTGATATATTTTCCAAGATGACACACTTTATCCCATGTTAGAAAACCAGTGATGTGACTCACATCGTGAACCTGTTTTTCAAAGAATTCATTCAACTTCATGGCTTGCCAAGGAGAATAGTTTCGGATAGAGATACGAAGTTCATAGGGCATTTCTGGAGAACCTTATGGAAGAAGCTGGGAACTAATTTGTTATTTAGTTCAGCTTATCATCCTCAGACGGATGGATAGACAGAAGTGGTAAACAAAAGTCTGGGAGATTTGTTGAGAATCTTGGTGATAGAGCACCATAGCAGTTGGGACAACATATTGCAACAGGCAGAGTTTGCGTATAATGACTCAGTGAATAGAAGTACAGGACAACGTCCATTTCAGATTGTTTATGGAATACATCTAAGGGAATTTCTGAATTGAGGGATTCAGAATAGAATGCAACTAGGAGCGCTAGTGCAGAAGATTTCGCAAAAGCGATGAAGGAACTTCATAGCCAAGTGAAGGAGCGGTTGCATAATTCAAGTCAGGAGTATAAGCGAAGAGCAGATCAACACATAAGACAACTTAAATTCGAAGTTCGTGACTTGATTTTGGCACATCTGAGAAAGGCAAGGTTCCCGAGAGGAACGTATAATAAATTGAATATGAAGAATATCGGACCATGTAGGGTCTTGAAGAAAATTGGAGAAAACACTTATGAGATTGAATTACCCAATGGGATCGGAATTTCTCTGATATTCAATATCTCATATTTATACCCATACAAAGTTGAGGAAGTAGGAACAAATGATGAACAGTCAGAGGTTCAGTGGCGAAAGAAGATGCCAGTTGCAGATAGGCCACAGATGGAGTGGATACTGGATAAACGAGTGGGTAAGAAGACCAGAAGAAAGTAGTACTTTGAATATTTGGTCAAGTGGAAGGACCATATAGTTGAAGATGCCAGCCAGGAGAATGAAGCAGAGATACAAAGGCATGGATGAACTGTGCGCGAGCTCATGGATAGGAGCCCATGAATATTTTCAAGTGAGGGAGTATGATGTAGGAGCATCGCCCACATCAAGTGAGCCAGCGCAAAAGTGAAGCACAGCTGGACAAGCCCAACACAAATTTTGAAATTGTCTTGAAGATAATGCGTCAACCTTAATTGTGATAGTTAAGGAGAGGCATACTTATGCATTGTATAGGACCTTGAGCGATCCACTCTCGTTCATAGTAGGTATAAGGCATTTATGTAAGTAGGTAGAATTGAATATTAGATTAGAAAGTTTTAGAAGGAGTGGAGGGAAAACGGATATAGACACCCTCATTGTGTATTGTAACATAGTTAGAAGCATTGGAGCATAGAAGAGAAGCAGAGAGTTGTGTAAGAACACCCATGTACTGATATTTGGATTAATAGAAAGAGGTTGATTCAAATTCATGGTTTTGTGTTTATTCCTTATGCATTGATGTTGAATGATATGCTCATGAATGTTTTCTTCCTGTTATACATTTTCTTTTATATGTTGTGTATGTGATTTCATGGTCTGAGTTTTGAAGTCTAGAAGGAAGGAGTGAGTTTCAATTGTTTCTTTGTCTAAGAAAGATTCCTGGAAGGGGTGCATTTAAATTTTCCGCAAGGAGTGCATCGACAAGGAGTTCAAAGGGTTGTCTCTGAAATCTCAGGACAGGTAGCAGTTTCTCTCATTCCCCAGAGTGCATTTGGGCACAGGAGCTGTGTAAGGAGTGCACAAGCCGAGTGAGGTCTCAGGGTTGCGAACCTGAGAAAAATATCGAAAGACTGTTGTTGCAGGGGTGCGTAGAGTCGAAGGGTTCTCAGATATTTGAAACTATCTAAAGGTCGTTACAAAGAGGGCATGCAAGGACCCTCTTTGAGGCTCGAAGTTGTGAGAAGCTCTGGAGGAATAAGGCCTTTGAAAACATTTAGACACATTATAAGTTTGTAGTGCAAGTGGATAAGTCTAGGGAGGAGTTCTTGGTTTTTCCTTCATAGAAATCATCAAAGGGAAGAAATCGACGGTCAGGAATCTATGGGGAGGATTAGCGAAATCCCGTCAACCATTAGATCTGCCAAAGAAGTGAGAAGGTTATAGTTGCATCCGGAGTTCAAGCTCAGGAGATTGTGGACCGCCGGATCTTCACATAGATACCCGTTAGCCGTTGGATTGACCAAGAGTTGCATGAAGGTTAAGCTTCATGGATGGGAGGAGGAAAGTTCTGAAGAGAGGCGTGGTCCTCGGGATTTTGGCATTCGTGAAATCGAGAATCACGAGGACAAGTGATCGGGAATTTTCATAGTGAAAGTCCTGGAATCAATCGGAGTTTCAGAATTCGGCAAATCGGGAGTTCTGTGAGCAAGAGATTGGGAAAATACATGTTGGAAACCTCGTAAATGATCGGAGTCATCCATCAATTGGGACACGTGGACGAGATAAGGAGCCCATCGAAATTTCGATCATCGGGACTCACATAGGTAAGTTTTTTCGGTTTTGTAGTTGGCGAAAACTCGAGGGTCACTCTGAACTGCCCATCCACTCGGGACGCATGTCATAAATCCGAAGGAAGTTGGGATTCGGTGTTTCACGAATCCTGAATACAAGGCAACTGGAGCATTTGAAATCGTGAATAGCGAAATAGCGAGGAGCAGTGAGGACCGTCCATCCTTGAGGACGCGTGGCCAAGATTGAAGCCTTCGGGAAATTCCCCGAAAGGAAAAGTCAATTATTTGGAAATCAAGAGTCAAGAAATTGGGGATCCCGTGGACAAGAGGCCCAATACATATTGACACTTGAAACCCCGAATCCCGATAAGAGATAGGATTTTGGTCATATAAGGCAGGGTTGTGTGGACTGGGAGTGTAGCTAGGAGGGGCTGAAGCAAAAAGGAAGTGCATCGGGATATCGAAGATCGAGGATTCAAAGAAGTAAGTGTTGGTGACATCGGGGATTGGAAAACCCCGAAACCCGATTATTATTTCCTATTGAGAACGAAGAACCGCTCAGGGATAAGGGCTGTAACGAGTAGGACAGACCTGTGGGTCAAATCTTAATAAGGATTCCAAGGGAGAATCAAAAGAGCCACTCTGGCTTGAGGGTAATTTAGAATGATCCTTAAGGCCAGGAGGTCAGGAGTGGGACCCGCTGAGGTAGGTGCCTGGGTGGTCGCCATCAAAATGCCATCATTAAGGTACTCAACACCTGTACAGATGGAGACATATACCTTATATTTTGTTGGAAAAATAACATACCACTATTAGAAAAAAACAAATTTCACATAGTTATTCACAATATCTATGAATAAAAGTTATATATTCATAAAGCTAATTTAATTCCCTATGTTTCATTATTTTACACCATATTCAAATCCATTGTAAAAGTACCTTAAATAATCCCTCCAAGTTAACAGATTGTTATTTTTTCATGTTTTCATTGCCACTAACGCATCATTAGAGACCATCATTAGCTTTCACTCACCCTATATGATATTGGAAGTTTACTCCTAATGATGTTTAAATAAAATTATAAAGAAACCTAAGTAATTTATTTCCTTTCTTAAGGTCTAATAGACCAATTTTTATCTTAGTAGATGTTAACCATCATCATCATCATCATAACCTCGAAATACAATATGACATTACTAAAGATAATTGTTGGGTATCATGTAATTTCAACTCTTTTGGTCATTAATGTTGTAAGAAGCTAATTTTATATGATGATGATGATTGTGGTTAACATCCACTGAGACCAAAGTTGGTCTATTGAACATTAAGAAAAGTAAAATATTACTCGGATTTCTTTAAAATATTATTTCGGTGCTTGAAACATATTAAGAGAATCATTCCAAGATCACTAAAGCTTTGATAACTTGAAAGGTTAGAAAGGTCAGTATTGTGACAAATATTTTGAAGTTGAGATATAATTGGGGTATATGCAGGGCACTTTAGGAGAAAGTGTTTTTCATCTTCAACCCTCTTGGTGTCACAAAGGTGATAGATTCTTTCCTATCATGGTGTTTTGGGGATTTCCTAATGCCCAGTTTCGCTATGAAATTGATGAGAATTAGTTCTTATTGTAGCAATATTGATTATCTTCTTTATGCTAGTCAAAACAAAGAGACACTTTTGACCTTCAAGATTAGGGTTAACTGCCTCCTTATGCCATCTCGACTTGAGCCATTGGTGATTTTGGATAGAATATGAATAAATTTTGTGGAGCCTCTTGTCATCCATGTTGTTTCGCTTGTTCTTGTAAATTAAGTACCCAATCATAGTTATTCTCTCAATGGGGGAAAGGATTGTTTCTATGAGGAGGATAGGATAGTATGTATTTCCTTTAATTTTGAGATTATAGGTTATAAAATTATTTTGGATATGCTCTATATTTCTCTAGGATTCTCAACAAATACTAAATCCTCAAAATTCACATCCATATAATATAATGAGAGTGACAAGAGTATAAAGGAGGTGACTTTTCTTATCACATAGCCAAAGGTCTGCTAATTTACAATTATTTTCAAACCCATAATAATTTTTCCACCCTCCATGTATCTTCTTCTTAATGCTATAGTTATAGTTGAGATTTTGATGAATATAAATTATAAGATACTTGTATAAAATCACTTCCTCCAAGACATATTTTTCATATAGAAAAGTATCATAGGTGATATTCTTGGCTCTAATGATCATAACCTTTGTTTTGTCAGTGTTCAAAATCGTACATGTACTAGAGAATAAGTCTTTGAGGATTATAGGTTGCTTAATAAGTTCATAGGGATTCCTTTCCATAAGAAAAATATCATTTGCATATAGAATAAGGACTATTACTATACTAGAAAGAGTTGGTCCAACACAATTTGCGACTCTCAAATATTCTTCTAACTTGTCAATGTAAATTCCAAAAATGGTAGGGAATAGGGACAACCTTGTTTGACTCCTATTTTATAGTTAGTTTCTTCTAATCAACCCTCGGTGCTCCTAAACTTGGAAATAATATTCTCATATAAGATTACCACAACAACTCTCATCCTAGAGGGAAATTTTAGCTCTTATAACCTATTCCAAAGGTTGGTGCTAGGAACTATGTCAAAATATTTCCTAAATTCAATGAAAGAACAAAGGAGATTTTTTTTACTGTTGTGATGCTCCTATGAAATGATATTAAGTGTGATAAGGTGGTCCACAGTTGAATGATAACCTCTAAAATCGACTTGATCATTAGCTCCTTTTTCATTGATTTATAGCCATATGCTTATCTTCTTTTTCAAAATACTTCCATATAGCTTGGCTAAGATGAGTCTAATCATAATGGTCCTATAATTAGAGGGATTTATGTGATCCCCACTTTTAAAATTAGGTACAATGAGGCTTTGATTCCAAGGTTTAGAGAAGCTCAAATTGACTACTAAATTGAAGAGATTGTGTATGTGAGAGATGAGAATAGACCCTCCAATTTTTAATTTTTCCTCTTGGTAGCCCTCGATATTTTTAGCTTTCCCATTTGCAAGTTGTTTAGCCCCAAAATTTATGTCTTTTATAGAAAAAACATCATCTTCTGTAGAATATTCTGGAATTTTTTCTAAGACATTACAGGATTTGTAGAGATTTTTAAGGTATGAATTCTAGTTTGTCAGAGAATCATAACATTTTCTTTAATTTTACAAGTCAGAATTTGCCACCAAAATTTCTTTGGATCTAGCTTAGAAGGGTGCAAAAGATTCTCTTGCTTTCTATTTATGTAGTGTCTTTTTTTCCTTTTAATTAGGGCTTTGTGTCTATTAACCTTATCATATTTCAAGGACTCATTAGAAGCATCCCTAATGGATTTTCTAACAAGCTTACACTAGTTATCATACCAAGGATTGAAAATTCTATTCTTCTTTTTACAAGAGACTTCTATAGAAAATTATGACAATATACTATTTTTCATAATCACAACTTAATTGATATATTATTTCTATATGGTATGTTGCTATAATCACAAATTTTAAACGTTGTTCTATTAGAATAGATTATATGATGAAATGGTTTTGACATTTCTAAATTTTTCATTTCACAACTTATATTATATATTATTTTTTTTTCGTATATCTAAGAAATTATAATTTGTTATTTTTAATATTTAAAAATACTTTTTTTTTTTAAATATTAATAGTATGAAATAAATTAAAATAATAAAAAATTATTAGTTCACTGCATTTAGAAAATCCAAGTACACTTTATAATTTCGTATGAACAAAATATAACTTTCCTTCCATCCATTTGTAAAATTAGCATTACTATGTGTCTCCATCATATGTTATATTAAGCTAAAAATATAGTAATAATAAATCTAATAGTTATTAGCAACAACCACATAAATAATATTAATGCATGTCTATATATTTAACATATTAATATCTGTTATAAATGTATGTCTATACACATATATAGACATATCAATATTATTAATTTGGTTATTGTCAATAATATGTAGTTGTTGATGTTTAGATTGGTCAAGACTCAAACATAAGCATTATGAGGATATGAATCACCCTATGTTTTTATATAGGTGGTACTCCTCTTTGGATGAAAGATTGGACGATTCTTTGTATGATTTTGCGATGACTGTAAAGGGTGAATGCTAAAGAGAAAACACCTAGAGATATTCCAATAAATTTAATATATACAAATGTAAAACCCTTATATACAGTTATACAAATATACATCAGATCATTTAAATAAAAGATAAGATGAAGTGTGTCAACAGAGATTTGTTTCTACAAGGTTTTGGAGTTTCCACTCAACCGACAATTTTTCTTTCTTGTAAGATAAATTGAACTCGGAATCTTCTATGACTTTTGTAAAATCAAGATATGAAAAGGCCTTCAAAGAACTTTAAATAATAACTTCATTACAACCCAAAAATGATTTTTATATGCAATACATTTGAAATTACATGCTTTCAACTCAAGTGAGAGAAATCATTAATGCGGTGCCTTGAGTAGTTCTCTGCAAAATAAATTTATAACAATATCCCAAATATGAAAATTTTAATAATGGAATAAACAAGAGAGTCGAGACAACCTCTACAAAGTCTCAATGACAACTAATCAACTAAATTAAATACCAATTACCTTTTTACAAGGAGGGATATTTATCCTCTAGACATGAAATGTTGCAAGATGACTGAATATTTCAAATAAATAACTTCTCAGACCCAAATATTCTTGTTCTCATTACATTCATGGAATATTTGATGGAAATAAACATAAAAGAAGAAGATGTAGAGAGACAATCTTTAGCATGCCAATCCAACGAATCTTAGAGATATAGAACTTTACTTCTTTCAGAATCTTCACCATTGTAGAAACTTCTGACTTCCAACCCCTTGACAGTGCCTTCTCTTGCCTTTTTAAAATCTTATTTCAATGTTCTTGAAATAGTTAGGGTTTTCCTTTCTAGAAATTTCCAGTTCATTTTTGGAGTAAACCACTTTTAATTAATGCTTTATTGGATTCTCATTAATTAATTTTTTCATTTAAATATGTGCCTTCAAACAGGGCTCACTTATTCCTTTAATAACGTTCATTTAATAAACTTTATTTTCAAATTTTCAAATTGACTGCCTTTAACAAAAGTAAACTATGTTTTAATTTTCTCAATAATATATTTTCTTTTTCAACCACTGAAAACATTCTATATGTAATAGTCATCATTTCATATTTCCAATGAGTCCTCCTCAATGTAATTTGGAGTCCTGGATCTCAAGATATGACCTCAAGAAGTTGATGTTCCAAGCAGATCTATCATCAAACCACATAAATGAGGATGACTATTATTTCAATTTATGAGAGTATCATTGAAAATTTCATCTCTTGAAACCTATTCCATCATCTTCCTTTCCAAATTAAATTTTTATCGAGGTATAGTTTACCCAAATCCGACTCCGGGATCTCAAGTTATGGATTCCAGAAATTTGTCACTCAACAATCGTTCATTTAACTCATAGGTTAATAATATCCCTTGATCTTAATTTATTAAACCCCATTAACATTTCAACTTTTTTCTTTAAAATTATATCCCACATGCATGGGATTTTCAGAAGTTTTAGTGTATATATTAAAATCTTTAACAAGGACTTAGTGTGAAACACATAGAGGCTATAAAGACTTAGTGATTTAACCCCTTAAATAATTCCTGAAATAATCAAAAAATTTGTAGCCCAATCATCATCTAGTAAGTGCCGAGTCATCATAAATCAGCGCCTAATCATTGAGGAGTCAATGCCCAATCATTCCATGTTTCATAGTCTGATAGGATGCACATGTCACAATATAATTTGTTTACATGTGTCATAATATGGTTCGATGGATAGCATTCCATGTGTTATGATGTAATTGGATATATAAGGTGCCACATGTTATGGTACAATTGGTTGATGGTATAGTGTATGAAACTTAGGATAAAAGGTTAAGTGAATGTGGAAGTGAATGAGAGAGGAGGAATAAGGAGAGAGAAGTGGGGACGGTGAGGGAGAAGAAGGAATGTGGATGAGGAGTGATGGGGGGTGTAGGTATACATAGATGAGGTTTGCATGAAGAAGTGAGAGGGATTAAAAAATGGTTAATTGTGGAAGGTCGTGAGTGTTATCATGTAACTGGGTATATAAGGTGCCACATGTTATGGTACAATTGGTTGATGGTATAGTGTATGAAACTTAGGATAAAAGGTTAGGTGAATGAGGAAGTGAATGAGAGAGGAGGAATAAGGAGAGAGAAGTGGGGAAGGTGAGGGAGAAGAAGGAGTGTGGAAGAGGAGTGACGGGGGAGTGTAGGTATGCATGGTGAAGGTTTGCATGAGGGAGTGAGAGGGATTAAAAAATGGTTAATTGTGGAAGGTCGTGAGGGAGGAGAGAGGGGGAAGGGAATGTGGATTAGGGCGAGAGGATAAGGGGTAAAGGGGGATGTGTGGGTTTCCATGCATGAGTCTAGGTCTGAAAGAGATGAGCGAGGGTAATGAAAAAACACTAAGTATGGGAGAAGGAGTAAGGGGATGCGGGGGTGAGTACAATCCGGAGGTAACCCTACAAGAGAAAATTAGACTAGTGTGGGAAGTGGGAAAAAGGGGATGGAGAACCAAAAAAATTGAGAACCAAGAAAATGATAGGTATGGAGAACCAAGAAAATGGAGACCCGGTACTCAACATGGTTCTGAGAATGGACATAATTTTAGAAAACAATATTTCAAGTACTATTAGTTGTGTTGCACATGAAAAAGTGTTCTCTAAGTGATTAAATAAAAACATGGATATCTTGAGCATATGAACTTGTATTTTGAATCTAAAAAATGTGTGACGAATATGAGACTGAGGGATACACAATGAACTGATAATATAACAAAATTTCCTTCTTCTCATATGTAATTTTTTGTTTGTTCCATGAGAGGAAAATCTAGATGGTCAAATTTTTCGATCAACAATAACACACAAAGATATTTTCAAATAAACAATATCATATAATTATATGAAAAAAATTAAACAATTATTTAATTATTAATTAATAAAATTGTATTAATATTATATTATAATGTTTGAAAATATCATATAATTATATGACTAAAATTAATACAATTCTTTAATTATTATTTAATAAAAATATATTAATATTATATTATAATTATACAACATTTATATGATGATGATGATGATTAATGTCCACTAAGACTGAAGTTGGTCTATCAAACCTTAAGAGGGTAAGTGATTACTTGTGATTCTTTAGAATTTTCTTTCTGTGCTCAAAAAGCGTTAAGATAAGCTTTCCAAGATCACCATACTTTTGTTGAGTTAAGAGATTAGAAAGGTTGGTAGTGTGACAAATATTTTGAAAATGAGATCTAATATGAGTATAGGGTGGACAATCTAAGAGAAAATTATTTTCATCTTCAACCTTCTTAGTGTTACAAAGGTAACACACTCTTTCATCCCATGGTATTTTAGGGATTGACTAACGCCCAATTTCACTATGGAGCTCATGAGAATTTGTTCTTATCTTAGCAATGCTTATTTTTTTCTTTACACTTGGAAAAACAGATGGATAATTTTGATCTTCTAGATTAGGGTTGATTA
>CBVK0100900061.1:0-11756 GCA_900067695.1 Picea abies
TCTAACTCTTTATCACACCATATTTTCTCCTTATATTTTGATTTGACGATTTTTTTAATATTATATTTATTCTGCAAAATGGTGTCTTCCATGATTCCCCAATAGTTTATGCAAGACTGAACATATTTATTCCATCCTCGCTTGATTCGATGGTGGTTACGACTCGATTTTGAAGAAAATTTAGGAAGCCTCTTGTCTTCAATGTTGTTTAACTTGTTATTATACATTAGGTATCTAGTCATAACCATGCTCTCAATGGGGGAGAGGCATGTTTCTAAGAGGAGGATGAGATATGAGAAATTTCATTTAATTTTGAGATTATAAGTTATAAAATTCTTTTGTATTTGATCTATCCTTCTCCAAGATTCACGATAGATAATACAGTAACAGACTTCACATCCATAAAAAATAATAAATATAACAAGAGTCTCAAATAATATATAAATTATAAATATTAAATAATTATATAATTATTATTACTATAGTAATTATATTTCTTATTATAATATATGACAAAGTATTTTTCATAAACAAACTTACATCCACACACTATTATAAATGTAAATATTAATATTATATTAGGTATTATAATGTTACTATTATTTCATTTTTCAATAAAGTATTTTGATTTATCCTTTTATTATGTATATACTCTTTTTTAGTTTATATATATAAACTTGTATTATCAAGCATTTATATTTTATAATAATTTGTAATTTTAAATGTAAATACTAAATATTATATATTTTCATTTACTATATTTTTTTATTAGTTATTATGTTTTAAAAATGTATGTTAACTTTTATTATTATATATCATATTTGTGTTTTTATAATATAATAATAATAGTTATATAATAAATATCTATACTATATATATGAAAAATCATAAAATATAAATTATAAAAACAAAACTTAATATATAAATCCGTTAAATATATGAAGAAATTAAACTTATAATTATTTAATAGATTTATAATATGGTATTAGAATAGTATAAGTTTTATAACACTTATGATGATGATTATGATGATTAATGTCCATTGAGATTAATTGATCTATCGGACCTAAAGAAGGTAAGATATTACTTCAATTTATTTAAAATTGTATTTATGTGCTCAAAAAATATTGATAGAAGTATTCCAAGATCACCATAGTTCTGATGACTTAGGAGGTTAGGAAGGTCGGTAATGTGGAATATATTTTTAAATTGGGATCTAATATGAGTATAGGCAGGGAAATCCAAGAAGAAGTGTTTTTCATCTTCTACCCTCTTAGTGTCACAAATGTGACATATTCTCTCATCATATGGTTTATTGGGAGCTGTCCAATGCTCGATTTCACTTTGTAGCTTGTGAGAGTTTGTTCTTATTTTATCAATGTTGATTTTCTTCTTTGCACTTTTGAAAATTGAGAGGTAATTTTGATCTTCTAAATTAGGGCTGACCACCTCCTTGTGGTATCTTAATTTTCTTTTATCCACTAATTCTTTATCACACCACATATACTCCTTAAATTTAAGAGTGATAATATTTGTAATACTATTTATATTCAACATGATGGCTTCTTCTTGTATCCCCTAATGATTTAAACAAGATTTGGCATCTTTATGTCATCCTTACTTGAGCCACTGGTGGTTTTGGCTAGAGTTTGAAGCAATTTTGGGGAGCCTCTTATCATCCATGTTGTTTATCTTGGTCTTTTACATTAGATGTATAATCATAGAAATTCTCTCAATAGGTGAAATACTTGATTCTATGCAGAGGATAGGATATGGTGTATTTCCCTTAATTTTGAGATTATAAGTTATAAAATTATTTTGTATCTGTTTTATATTTCTCTGGGATTCTCTAGATATGCTGCAACCCCAAACTTCACATACATATAAGATAACGAGAGTGACGAGAGTGTGAAAGAGAAGTGTTTTTTATCCCAAAGCCAAAGGTCTATTGATTTACAATTATTTTCGAGCCCATAATAATATTTCCACCCTCCATTTAACCTTTTTTAAACATTATAGTTCCAATTGAGCTTGTGGTGGATCTATTGATTACAAGATACTTGTATGAAGGCACTTCCTCCAAGTTGTTGCTGTCATAAACAAAATTATTGTAGGCTATCCTTTTGGATTTAACTATCATAACATTTGTTTTTCAAGTGTTCACAATCATGCCCTTGTTATAACAGAAGTCCTTGAGGGTTATTAGTTGCTTACCTAAGTCATAGGGATTGTTTACCATAAGAACAATATCATCAACATAAAGAAGGAGGAGGATGACTACACTAGCGAGAGTCAAACCAACACAGTCTGCATCCTGCAAACAATCTTCTAAATTATCAATATAGATGCTAAAAAGGGTAGGGGATATGGTACAACCTTGCTTGATTCCTATATTATATTTAATTTCTTCTGAACAACCCTCAATGTTCCTAAACTTGGCAATAAATTTCTCATATAGTCTTACTGCAACAACTCTTAACTCAAAAGGGCCTTTAAGCTCTTCTGACTTATTCCATAGGTTAGTCCTCGGAATAGTGTCAAAAGATTTTCTAATATCAATGACACAACAAAGGATGTTGGTTTCATCATTACGAAATTCCTCTGCTATGATTTTAAACGTAACAAGGTGGTTCACAATAGAATGATAGCCTCTAAACCCAGCTTCACCTCTAGCTCTTTTTCCATGGCTTTCTAGCCATGATCCGACCTTATTTTCCAAAACACTACCATATAGCTTAGCTAAAATGGGGATAATCATAATGGTCCTATAATTAGAGGGGTTACTTTTATCCCCGCTTTTAAAAATAGGTACAATTAGGCTTTGAGTCCAAGGTTTTGGGAAGCCTTGCTCGATAGCTAAATTGAACAGATTATGTATGTGAGGGATGAGGATAAGTACTCCAATTAAAACTTCATCTTAGTAACCTTCGATGTCCTTATCATTTCCTTTTGAGAGCCTCTTAACCCCAAACTTAATGTCTTCTATAGAAAAAACTCGATTCTTTGTAGATTTGTTTGGCATGTTGTCCATGACATTACGGGATTTATATATATATTTTATGGTAGAAATTTGAGTCCTTCAAGGAATATTATTATTTTCTTTAGTTTTACGAGTTAGAATTTACCTCCATAATTTCTTAGCATCTATCTTAAATAGGTGCGAAATATTCTCTTCATTTCTATGTATGTAGTCTTTTTTTTGTTTAATGAAGGTTTTGTATCTATTTATCTTATCAAATTTTAAATATGCATTGGAAGCATCCCTAATGGAGTTTCTAGCAATTTTACATTCATTATCATACCTAGGGTTAGTTGTATTGTTTTTTTTCTTATGTAGAACCTCAATATAGCAATTGTTAATTGAAGTAGAGAGGGTTGATGTAAAATTCTGATAGTTAGCTTCAATATTGTTCTGATATGATATGAGTTAAATTAAAACATTGCTTGAGTCTTTTAAGAAGAGATCAATTTTTTTTGTGTGAAAAAGTAAGTACCTTTAGTTGTCAGGGTGCTCCTCTATAGAGATTTTGTGCATGGAAAAGTTAAGAGGTAGAGTTAGAGGTTTATAACTAGAGTCGGGTTTTTGGTCATCTAAAACATCAAAGTTTACTATTTGGTTATATATTGGGATTGTTAATATTACATAATCAACAACACTTATACCCAGCCCATGTATACAAGTCATCTTGTTAGAATTTGACCACTTATTCAGACCATTGAAAATTTTTAAATATTGAGAACTAAAGAGATTCATTAACATAGTACCAAGCAAATTCTTGATCAAGTCTTCAGAGTTTCTTTTGTAAATGTTAGCTAATACAATTTCCTCCTCTATCCAAAGAGGATTAGGGTTGGAGTCATTACTTAAAATAATAGATTGATTGGTTGCAGTTATACCATTAAATTCTCCTAAACTGAGGATACTACCTTCATTTTTTATATTGTAGATATCTTGCTCTAAGATTTTGTAGGGACAATTCTTATCTAGATTGTTTTTTGTATAAAAAGTAGAGTTAATAGGTGTGAAATAACATATTTCTATGTAAATATTCTTAGCGTTAATATCATATATCTTCATCCATATATACTTATTGAGAGGATATATCTTATGAATTGGGATGTGAAGATAGATGTTCGTTTTTATGTAACATGCTATGCCTCCAATCCCTCTATAGGAGGAATTCTTGTTGTATGTGGACCACAAAACAAATCATTCGATATTAAAAACCTTACATTCTTCATGCTCCCAAGTTTAAACCAAGATAATAATGTCAATGCCACTCGAGATCCAGCTTAGTATAGGCCCTTTACTACATGGAAAACCATGACAGTTTCAAAAACGGATTGAGAGTGTCCTTGATTTCTATTTATCGTTATCCTTTTGGTATATATCCCTAATAATAACTTTTGAGTTCCTAATTATTGCCCATTTTCCTTCCTTTCTAGCTTCATTTACCTTTTGAACCCCCTTCCTTAATAATTATGATACGAAATATTATAATGTAGATAAAGTTTCTAGATAAAACCTGTGTATGAGTTTTTGAAGCGCGTCCAATGTTTCGAATGGGTGTTCCACCCATCATTATAACTAAATGTGAAAACCTACATACTCATGTATTGTAATGCTTATATATATATATATATATATATATATATATATGTTAAGTGACTAGATGTTAAAGTCATTTTAATATTACTTATCATTATTATTATTTAAAATAAATTATTTGCATTGATTACTTTTTATTATTATTATATGTGATTGTATTATAATAAAATCATAATACAAATAATATTATATAATAATAAAAATAATAATAATAATATGGTTTACTCTATATAGTTGAGTATGTAGAATTGTTATTTTTTTATAAAAATATAAATAAAATATATAATATAGTCAAATATTTTATTATTTTTAATAAAAATATAAATAAATAAAATTTTAATAAAAATATAAATAAAAAAAAATATAATGAAATGTATATTTGATTATATATCACTATTTATAATATATAAATATAATTTTTTAATAATAAAATAATTTTGACATAGTTATTTTATTGCATATGTTATATTAATATTATTTATGATAAGCAATATTATTAAAATGGAAATGTTAATATTATTATGGTTGATCATGGTTGAGTATAACTATGTTTGATCTTGGCTAACCATAGTTGATTATAATCATTTTTGTTGACTATGTTTTATTATAGTTGAATTAGGTTAATTATGATTGAATGTAGTTACCCATGGTTAAATATATTTGACCATGTTTGAGGATGGATGGCTTTCGTTGACCATGCTTGAATACGGTTGGACATGGTTTAACATGGTTAATAGTGTTACACTATGATTAATCACGGTTGACTATGGTTAACGATGTTTGACCATGTTTTACTATGGTTGGACATTTTTGACCATAATTAATTATGATTGACTATGTTTGGCCATATTTGACTATGGTTTTCTATGGTTGACAATGTTTGATTATGGTTTGCTATGTTTGACCATGTTTAACAATGGTTGACTATGGTTGAAGATGTTTGAGCATGTTTGTCAATGGTTAACTATGCTTCACCATATTTGACTATGGCAAACAATGGTTTGACCTAGTTGATTATGTTTGCCTATTATTAACCAAGGTTAACCACATTTGATTATGATTGACTATGATCAACCATGTCTTAGGATGGTTCACTATCATTCAAGAAGGTGATTATGGCTCACTATGGTCGACCATGTTTCACTATGGTTAATAATGGTTGACTTTGGTAGAGCATTTTTTACTATAATTGATTTTGGTTAAGCAATTTTGCATATGGTTAATTATAATTGACCATGGTCGTGTTTAAAGGCCATCCTTAACTTGATTGACTTTTGTTAAATATAAACTTGCATTGACTAAGTTTGACTATAGTTGAATTTGGTTAACTATGGTTGGTTATGGTTGACATTGATTGACTATAATTGACATGTTTTACTGTGATTGAGCGTGGTTTACCATGTTTGATTATGATTGGCAATGTTTGACCACGGTTGACTATGGTTGGCCATAGTTAATCATGTTTGATTGTGATTAACAATGATTGACTATGGTTGACCATGTTTAACCATGGTTTAATTTCGTTGACCATGTTTAATTTGGTAGACCATCTTTAACCATGGTTGATTATATTTGATAATGGTTGACTATGGCTCACCATGTTTCACTATGGTTGATGATGGTTTGACCATGGTTAATTATGTTTGATGATTGTTAACCATCGTTGTCTATGTTTGACTATAGTTGATTATGTTTGACCATGTTTGACTATTGTTGACTATGGTTGGACATGTTCAACTATGATTGAATTGATATATTCCCCAATGGTTGTGTTGTATCATATAGTTCATGAAGGGTTAATTATTGTTTTCCATGTTCTATTATGGTTAGTTATGGATGACCATGGATGATCATGTTGACTATGGTTGAACATGGTTAAGTTTGGTTCAGTATGGTTTGCAGGTTAACTTTGGTTAAGTATGGTTGACAATGGTTGACTATCCCTGATAATAGTTGATTAATGTTAGCAATACTTGAAGATGTAGATATGGTATGACCATGATTAACTATGGTTGACCAAAAGTGACTAAGATTGACCATTGGCTGACCAAAAGTGACTAAGATTGACCATATTGATTGAGAATGTTTCACTATGATTTAGATTGTATTAACAATAGTTAACCAAATATTGTATTTAAGTATTGCTTTAACTGTGAAAAGAAAATATCATTGATGATTAAGTTATAAAGATTTGTAAGATAAAAAAGTTACAAGTTTCAATCTATAGCCGGGTAGGGTATGTATACCTAGGTAGAATTTAGTAGTCAAATCCTTTGGGGTAGGAAGTCCCTTGTCCCACAAACAAGGGAGTCTCATACACGGATTTGATTTGTTGATTGACCATAACTTTAAAATTGGATTATTATTATTATTATTATTATATGAAGGTGTGTCTTGAGTTGAATAGTGAAAAACAAACCTAAGAAGTAAGACTATCCAAATAATTATTTGACTCATTACATGTCCATCATTTTATACCAATCTAACTAAGTTATTAGTATTACTCAATTGACAAAACAGAAAAACCATTTTTTACCAATCTAAGTAAGCTATTAGTATTACTCAATTGACAAAACAGAAAGGCCATTTTATACCAATCTAACCAAGTTATTGGTATTACTCAGTTGACAAAACAGAAAAACAAAGTAAATCAACTTTAAAGACAGTAAACAATATATGCGTTAACGATGAAGTTATGAAACATTTGTAATATCTTGTTCACCGAAGTTGTAGCAGAAGTCTAAGAGGAAGACTACATGGTAGTATCTGCTACCAAATTAATATTTCTCACTCATTGTATCCATCGTTTTGATAGAGTGCATTTGTGATGCTAAGTACAAACAGTCCCCGTATAGCCCAATTAAAACTGGGCTCTCCTACTCAATTTCCAGTAGGACCATTTCAGCTATTGTTTTCAGTTCTCTTGCGAGGATTTTCTTGCAGCAAATGGATGCCTATTCCGCAATTAAACGGCCTGCAGCTTTAACCAAGGAACATAATATTTAGCATTAAGATGGTGGTTCTCTTTAAATCTAAGAGTAGTATGTATAGTATTTCAATAAAGCATAAAGCATAACATAAAACAACGGATATGTCCAAATATATGATCATAACGCAGTGGAGAGTGTGCTATACTTACCAAGCTGAGCCAAAGGATCCATGTCTTTTAATGCTAATAAAACCAAGCTGAGCCAACGGATAAGTCCAAATATACGATAGTGTGCTGAGGCAAAGGATCCATGTGGAGTCTTCAAGGACATATTTGTAAAATTTAGTGGATTCTTCAAGTAATCTACGAATGATACAGCTGCGATACAAGCAACCAAGCAACCGAGACTGATCCTAATTTTGCAACAGCTGCGATACAAGCAACCAACCAACCAAGCAATGGATGCTCTCTCAGCTGCGATACAAGCAACCAACCAACCAAGCAATGGATGATCCTAATTTTGCAACAGCTGCGGATAATATGTTGCTCTCTCAGCTCAGGATGAAGAGGAAAAACTTCCCGGGCGAGTGTCAGAGTATTAGGAGTATCGCTATTGTCCTCCAGCACTTGCAAGATCCATTGACAATTTTCAAAAATTCTACTCCAAACAATCTGCTGGCTGATAACATCAGCCGAAGACCAGAAGACCTCTCACCGTGACTTTAATTAGACCAGCAGAAAGAATGCTCGCATCAATATTTTTTTGTGACATTGTTCCTCACAATATCTTCTCTTCTCATTTCATCCTCGTATGAATAAATTTCCACCATAATATCCACTCTACTCGTTGTTCTCATTTCATCCTCATAGGAATGAATTTCCGAAGCCTACAATTACATCAAACTGCTGGGAATATGCAACATAAATAATAGTGGCACCAACGTTGCAACAGAGAAACGTGTAAACTTTCGAATATAATCACTCTCTGTACATCCGATAAAGTATTCTAAATTTAATATATTCTTCTGGCTTTTTCTCCACACGTCAAACTCAGATGGAATGGAACCAACTGTCCTAATTCCAATTACCAAATGGCTATGAATGTTGCAGATAGAGAACGTTGGCCCCGTCAATGGGAAGAGAAAATTTGACGAGGGAATCTTTAATTTACTTCTGCATTTCCTCACCATTCTATTAATAGGGTCGCGGCATGGAAATGAAGAATATAGCGTTCACAGGGAACGAACGGTACAAACCTCGGTATAGACTAGTCGTGCCTATACACAATTGACTTCGCTAGATAAGAATGGTGAAGGTGCAGAGTTGAAGGCCCAGTGGTCGAGTTCCCTGGTGGATCCGGTGGGCCAATCGCCTGGTGACCCGGTGGACGGAATACAACATGACAAGGTTCCATACTTGATAAGGAAGAATCATGAAGGTTCCATGTTGAAGCATTGAGTGGATGGGTGGGTTTATCACATGGTGGTTTTGCCACGTCAGTTCCATAACAGCATCCATGTAGAAGCCATGATAGAGCCACGAAAGTAGCCACATCAGTGCCAGACCACGTCTACTACCAAGTCAACATGGTGTCTGAATAGGGCTGGAGGATGTGTTGACGTCAATCTAGTACATGTGGAAGCAGTCCACGTGGAAACCAATTCATCATCCATGTCAAGATTGGAGATCGAAGGAGTAGTGCAGTGTTAAATCTTGAGGGCCCAGTGGCTCGGTAGGCTAATCAACCCAGTGATCAAAACATAGAAGATCAATAGAGGAGATCAAACCATGTGGTGGATTAAATCCTGATCGTTATAAATGGGAAGGATCAGCGGCTAAGATCAAATCGGAGTACCGACAAAGAGTTGAAGGGGTAAGTTTAAATCCCCGGTGGCCCGATGGTCCCAGTGGGCAGGTGATCATGGTAGGCCAATCTCCAAGTGGCATATCAGATCGGGAGAAATAGTTGAGGGTAAAAAGTTCAAAAGGCTCTGTGAGCCCGGTGGGCCGATGAGTCTGATATCAGGGGAAGAAGATCAACGGTCAAGATTGAATCTAGGAACGATATGACCATTGTTGAGTGTTGAGGGGTTTGTTGTATGTTTCAAGTCGCGGTGGTCTCGATCAACCAGTGAACAGAATGAAAACATATCAACGGGTGAGATTTGATCAAGAACCTTATCTCACGACAGTTGTGTGTTAACATCTATACAGTGAAACCAATGAACAGATTGCAAGAGAAATTAGAGGAGATCAGGACCGGTTTTCATGGAGGTGTTTTGTAGTCTGATTTAAGGGAGAATCGAGGCATGTGGAGCTGACCTATTAAGAACAATTTTTGCAGATAAAATCTTGAGTGTATGGTTATAAATAGTGATGCCACAAAAATTTTGAGTGTGAGTGAGTGAGTGAGAAGACTAAGTATGAGGAAGTGAAGCTTTGAGGCTCTGAGGTTCGAGGATGCGAGAGAATGAAAAAGAGGGAAATGTAAACATATAAGGATGGATGGAAAGTGCAAGGTCAAAAGGAATATATGAAGTCATGTAAATTGTGAACTCGGGGAGAATGTTGTGACAACAAAGACAGAGCAACAAATTTGTGCAGGTGAATGCTTGAAGTAAAGAGATTATTTGGTATTGTTGAGAGTTTAAGGAGATTGGTGTCTCTTGCATGTTGGTGCCTGCAAATATTGCAGTTGTAGGTTGGTGCCTATAGGAATTATTGAGTTGGTGCTCAGTTGAGGAGATTGGTGTCTCCTACATGTTGGTGCCTACAAATATTGTAACAGTAGGTTTGTGGCTACATAAATTTCTAAATAAAAGTCTTGTCGTTTTCTCGCAATTGGGTTTTGACATAAAATCTTTGTGTACTTTGGATTGTATGTTTGTATGTACATTTATGTTATAACCCAAGGGGTGCATATATAGGGTTTACTATATATGATATGATCACAAGGGGGAGCATATATGTGGATAAATGTACATGTAATGTGTAAATATATATGTAATAGGGTCGGTCTAATAGTAAAGAGGGCCCATGTGTAGGTGTGAATAGGTATATATAGAGATCATGTATTCAGTTTTGTAGACATGTGACTTGTGATGTATGAATGCATTTGGTTATGTGGAGGAGGTTCTCCTATTGCTTGAGTTATTGTATAACTTATCTATATTGGATTTGTGCTCCATGCTCACATTGTTGTACATGGTGTGTACTTCTTCTGGTTTATTTTGAATCGTATGTGAGTACATTGAAGAACAAGCAGTCAAAGATAGATCGTCTGTCGAAACTGTGAAAGACAAATTTTACACTGACTTGCACAATGGTTTCCTTTGCATTGTTTCGTCCTTATTGCATAAATTTATGTTAAACAAGGGAGTTGAAGACATTGTCGAATGCCAACCTCTCTTGGGAAATTCTCCACTAAACTCAAATTGGAAAGAGAAGAAAGAAGAGTGGGAAGAATGTTTTGAAGCCAATTGCAAAGACACTTGTGAATCTTGGGATTACTTTTTAAAGTATTTAGAATAGCAAGAATGATCAACATTGTCGACTTTGAGTAAGTCGGGTCAACGATGGAGGGTTGGATGATCAGTGATATGTGTTATCACACAAGTTGTAGGTTCGAAAAATGCCGACCCAACCACCAAATGGAGACAAATTTGAGAACACCTACTCATTGTGACCTTAGGCATTTATTCCTGTAACTTTAGAGATGATAGAATCACCTCAAGGGGGGAATTTTGGTGACCCTCGGGGAATGAGATAGAAAGTGAAGATATGAAAGAAGGGTCCCCCTATAGGTCAATATTCTAAGCATGGAAAGGCTTGAGAAAATATTCTTGGTGGTAGCCAAAGGTTTCCAAGAGGTAATAGTACCTGTAAAGAGTGTTGTATTTGCACGAGACAGAAGAACAAGCCAAGTATATGCGTATAATGTTAGGTGGACAAGAAAGTTAATATTTTTGTCACTAATTGTAGTAATAAATAATGATTTATATTAGAAACAAAATAATAATGACATCTGCAAAATAAAGTTGCTTAAATCTTAGTGAAAAGTACAAGAGACAAGCTAGCAAATGACTAGTTTAGCTCAAGAAGATAGCATGAAACATTAGCAACAACGTAATATTGTTGTAAAAAAGTTATGCAGAAATAATTATCAGCCTTATGGTTGTAGAAAACAATTTATTACAGCAAAGAAGTGAGATCGGAAGA
>CBVK0100900084.1:0-10742 GCA_900067695.1 Picea abies
CCTAAAATATAGGAGACTGGATAATGACTAATTATGACTAATAAACAAATAAAAACCTTAGGGAAAAGAAATCCTAGGTGTGTGTGAAGTAACTCCAACAAGAAGAGGTTGGTCTTGTCACTTCTTGGACTAGGTAAGAATTTATCTTATTGATGCTTCATTGTTTGGTTACAAGTTTGATTTGATAGATTTATTGGGGAGTATAAGGATTTACAACCCCACCATTATCTATCATTTTTGTCTAGAAGTTATTTTTTGCACAAGGTTTTACTAGGAGAAGTAAAAGGGTTTACACCCTCCTAGTATCTCCTAGTTAGAATTTCCTTTCCTTGGTGGAGTAAGAGGGTTTACACCCCCAAGGAGATAGAATTGTTATCTCTTTATTTACTTGAATCCATAACCCAATAGCTAAAGGAACTAGCATAATTTCATTGGAGAAATAAAATCTTACATTGGTTAACGTGAAATTTCGTGATTTGGAGGTTGTCTAAATTGGAATTAGTTCTTTGCTCTATGTGCTTGGTTGGGACACTAGGGTGTCATATTTAGCTAAGTGATTCCTTATATTCTTATAAATTTTCATCTACATCCATCAGGGCTGCATAAACCCTAGGACATTTTCATTCATAACTTGCTTTTTAATCGTTAGAAATTGCCAAAACTTTGCCAAGTTAATCTACTAGGCCTAGCGCAACTTTTGGGTGGACTCTTTGTAAGTTTTGGTGGTTATATTTACTTCTATAAAAAAATGTTTTCTACATACATAAGGCTGCAAAATATCTATGAAAACACTCTTTATTACATCCTTGTTTCATTTCTAAAGTCTTGTGCTTTCATTCTTGAGTATCACTAGTGTTTATCTAACTTATCTCTTGCATCATTTGTTGGACTTTTAGAAATTGTTTAGCATATTTAAAACTTATTTTCTTGTTGATATACAATGTTGTTCACTTCTTCAATTAGGGAAAACAATCCTAACTTGATTTTACAACTAACATTATACACATATTCTCATCTTTTTCTTGTTTCTCGGGCATGTACAACATTCTTTGAAGGTGTTCTTATCTCTTGGAAACCATTGGATACCACCAAGACGATTTCCCAAGCCTTTCCACATATTATATCTTGACATATAGGGGGAATTTCATTCATATCTTCACCTTCTACCTCATTACCCCTAGAGTCACCGGGATTCCCCCCTTGAGGTGATTCTATCATCTCTAAAGTGAGGGGAATATATACCTAAGGTGACAATGGGTAGGTGTTCTCAAAGTTGTTTTCATTTGCTATTTGGTTTGGGATTTTCCCAACCTACAAGTTGTGCAATAAAAGGTCCATCATAGAAAAAAAACCCACAAATACATGAGGTCGATGAGGATGAAGAAGAAGTTGACACACATGAAAGAGGAAAGGGCCCATAGGAGACAACCCAAAAAAAAGGATTGTGCACAAATAGGTTGCGCAAAGAACCATATATAGGAAGATCCATGACACAATGGAAAAAGCGCAAAGCCTTCAAAGAAGTGGCTATCCAAGATTTGATAGAGGAATATTTGGAGAATATAGGTGATAAAGTGAAGGAATTAACATATGACGTGTTTCAACACACAACACAACAACAAGAAGAGATGAAAGGTGCATGCAGGAGCAGATGGTTGAGTTTCACCAACTACTAGAAGCAACAAACCTTGTGTCAGGGTAATAAATATAGGAGGAACAAACAACAAGTACTAAAAATACTGGGGAGGCAAGGCTAGTGATCTCTCAGTCATTAAAATTTTCAAGTTAATGAAGATTGATCAAGTTAGCAAAAGGGGAGGTAGAGTTCCCAACAATAGAGATACATGAATAGGAACAGGCACTAGGTCACATTGACTTAGTTCTATCACAACTACCAATAGAAGTATTGCAGGAATTACAGATGAGCATGATGCAAGAGATGAACTCACACACAAAGAATACATCCAGTGATTTGGTGAAGGTTATGGAAACAAATGTTGCATTGGATATGGAGTACATCAATTTAAACAAGAGTCAGATGAGGCCACAAAGAAGGTTGAAATAATGCAACATGCATTTGAGAAGGTATACCAAGAAATCCCATAGGAATAGACGCATATGGAGGCCTAAGTAGAGGGAAAAGTAACGAAGATAAGTGAATCCATTTAGGGCTTCCATGCATGAAAGTTGATTTAGAATCACGAATGACAATGATCACTCCACTTGAAGAAAGGGAGAAAAGGGAGCAAAAAATGACAACAATAGTGGAGAGAATAAAGACTCTAGAAGTATAATGTGCTCAACTTTATACAAAGACTATGGATGTCTGGACACAACTAAGTGAAGACAAGGAGCAACAAGAAGTCAACTAGAAGATCCAGGTTGTGCACTAAAAGGCGCAAAGATTCAAAGCAATGATGGACACATTACCGCCAATAGAGGTGGTAATGAAAATGAATGAGAATAGGAAGTTGTGTTCAGAAATGAATCAGCTAAGGGCATAGTAGCAGGCTCACACAAAATAGATGGAAGTACTGTAGGATGAAGCATACAAAGTGACAACGACCTTAGCAACAATTCAAGGTATAATCAAACAAGAAACTAATGAAACTATTGATAAGATCCAGGCTTAGATCACTACCAAAACAATTGACCAAATTTTGTGGAAGGAAATAAAGGTAAATGAGAAGGCCACAAAAGCAGAGGAAACCTTCAAAAAATTCATGGCGCACTAGAAGAATGCCTGAGTGGCTCAGTACAAGCCACATGTGAGTGTTGGGGGCCTGCTGGATAGGAATTTTGAATAAGTTTTGGGATCCATGCTAGAGTAAGTCAAATAAAAAAAGGAATATAGAAGATAAACCAGAGTTCATGATGATAGCGGACTTTAAGGAGTCAAAGTGCGCAACTAAAGGAAGCACAACGAAGAAACACACAAAAGACAAAAAGTAGTTAGGATTTTGGGACACTTTATCCACCACATTATAATGGGCTTAGCCCTATTTTGATGTATAAATATGTAATGGGTTTTGGGTAGAAGGGATTCGCGATATGAGAGGTTCTTAATGTTTTCTGGGGTAAGTTAAGTCAAGATTTGGAAGAAGTTTTGAGGTATGACTGAGGAGTGATGCTTGCATTGCATCGTAATGGATAGTAAGGTTTGGGTAATGTTATTGTTGCATATTTTGTAGTGCAGTGCGCAGTTGTAAGAATATTATCAATGAATAATAAAAGAAACTAACCATTGTGGACATAACCCAAGTTGGGTGAATAATAGAAGAATCCAATCATTGTGGACGTAGCCCAAGGTGGATGTATTATTTTTGTTATTATTCTGTTTATTGTTGTGGTGACATGATAATAAATGCTTAATTATGTTGAATGTGTTATTCATATATGACGTTATAATGTCATGCACTGAAGTACTGGTAAATTAATGAATATCAAATAAATTAATGTCGTGCATACGGTATGTCGCATGGTAATTAATTGTTAATTAATGGAAACTGCACACATGAGTAGGTGGTTAGTAAATATACATTGAATTCCTCACTTCCCCTCACTACTACAGGACCTTGGTTCTTGTAACCCCTCTTGATTCCTTAGGTGAGACTTCAATTGCTCTGAAAGTGATGCAACAACCCATGAAGTGAAGCAACAACCCTTCGATCAGATTTGGTTTGATCAACGCTATTGGATTATACACGTAGAGGCCTTTTTGAATTTTCAATGCGTAACCTTTGAAGTGGAGCCTAACAGTGCTAGCTCCTTCCCCTATCTTCCGCTGATGTGACCTTGGGTGATAATATCATGTGACCATGATATTGTGGGCGCGACGAAAGGTGGTTTGAGATCAAATTGTGTTTCACCCTGCAATTTACCTTGAGCCTCCATGTGTTCTTTCTCCAAAACCATGGTTTCAATTACGACCCGCCCTTAACTTCTTAAAGTTCATGCATCTTGAATCCACGCAATGCGATGGGACCATTGATCTCATGATCTTGATAGTGCTCCTGAACAAATGGTTCAGATTTGTTCTTCACGATCTGCGGATCAGATCTAACCTTCCTAAATCAATGACTGTGATTTATTTCATTATCCAGGCTTTGAGAGTTTCAAATATCAAACCCTTGTTTCTTCCGTATGCCAATATTCTAGAGTCGATGATCTATGGACACCTATCCTTCTCAATCGATGGCTCTGCCTCTACTTTGGGAATTTGACCTTTCAACTAGATCAACGGTTCTGCGACCCCTTTCTTGATCAACGGTCAAGATATCCTTCGGGGCTCTGAACTTTTGAAATCTCACTTCTCAAACTTATGCTCTGAATTAGATGGCCCAGATTCATTTCGAACAATCTAATGCTTGAGATCTTCTTCAGACAATCTGATGACTGAGATCTACTTCGGATGATCTAATGGTCGAGAATTTATTTCGGCTCTTCGGCTCTTCGACTCTTCGGGCTTCGGGTATTTCAGTTCTCAACTTGAAATTATTGAAGAGAGATTTGTCTGAAGCATAACCTCCTCATAACTTTAGACCCAAAATGAATGACGTTCATTTGATCAAGATATTAGATCAATGGATCGATTTGTCTGTGATACAACTTTGCTTTGGATTAAATCCAACATCTCTCCATCTTTTCTTATCATATCCTTCCATTTAATTCGATCTGACAACTGAAGGAAATTCAAGTGATCGAGATATCAGATCTCATCCCTTGCTTATCCTGTCATTCCACTTAAGGTGATCCGATGGCTAACTTATATTCGGATGATCAAGATCTCAAATCTCATCCCTTTCTTATCATGTCCTTCTACTTAAGGTGATCTGATGACTGACGGATATTCAGATAATCGAATTCTCAATTGGTTTTCCCTGCTTATCTTATCCTTCGACTTAAATTGATCCAACAGTCATCTCATTTTCTACAGATCCAATGGTCCTTATTCATTTGGATTTTGGGCTTTGGATGATTTGAATTTCAAGTTGCCAATTCTTCCGAAGTGAGATTCCCCAAACAGTAACCTCCTCACAACTTTTGACGTGAACCAAATGTTGTTCATCGATCATGTTCTTATATCGATGGCTCGATCTATCTTCGGTGATGCTCTTCTAGCTTATCCTATCCTTCCACTTAAAATTGATCCAACGACTATCGAGTATTCAAATTCTCAACGGTCATGGTTTGTCCTGTGGATATTTTTATCTTGAACACGTTTATGTACTGTTCTTTCCCTTCTGAGCTTTGATCTCTGCATACTATTCACTTCTCCTCCTGAGCTTATGCTTTTCCTATTTTGCATCTTCATTGCTGTTCTTTCCATCAATGAAAAGCACACACTTCATGTAAAAACATGCCAACAATATCTCCCTTTGGCATTGATTTCATCCCTGAAAGGTTGCACTATTCTGCTTATACCTCCAATTGTAGCATCTAGACCACACCTTTTCTCCCCCTCTGACATCAATGTCAAAGAAAACTAAGAGTGACTTTGTTCTCCCCCTGAAAAGAGATACCATAATCACTCTCCCCTTGATCAGATATACTATGAGCTTTCTCCCCCTGATCAAATAGATTGTTATAACTTGATAATAGGGTCATGCCCAAATTCTGGCATAGATACTCAAACTGAGCTTTTACAAGCGGTTTAGTGAAGATATCAGCTATCTGTTCTGTGGAGGGAATATAATTCAGCTGAATAACTCTGTTTGTAACCTACTCTTTGAGAAAAATATATTTTATTGGTATATGCTTAGTATTTTCATGTAGAACATGATTCTTGGAGACACTAATGGCACTGGTGTTATCACAGTGAAGTGGAATTGGATCAGTATAAGTTACCTTCAAATCTTCAAGAGTTTGTATCATCCATAAGATCTGAGTGCAACAAGTAGCAACAACAATGTACTCTTCCTCTGTAGTTGATAGTGAAATAGATCCCTGCTTCTTACTAAGCCATGCTACTAACGAATCACCTAAGAAGAATGCACCTCCAATGGTGCTCTTTCTCTCATCTAAACATTTTCCCCAATCAACATTTGAATATGCAGTTAATTGAAAATTTTGATTTCTAGGATACTAGAGACCATAAGTCATTGTACCCTTCAAATATTTGAATATCCTTTTGAAAACTTCCAAATGACTTTGTTTAGGAATAGAATGATAACGACCTACCATTCCAACAACTTGCATTATATCAGGACGAGATGATGTGATATACAAAATACTACCTATCATTGATCGATATGTTCTTTGATCAACATCAAGTGAAATATAATCTATACTGAGCTTGCAACCAACCACCATAGGTGTACTAACAGGAAAGTAATCTTCCATCTAAAACTTCTTCAACATCTCTTTCAAATACTTTTCTTGAGATATAAATAGCCCTGTAGAACTCTGACTCATTTGTAAACCAAGAAAACATGACAGTTCTCCTATCAAGGACATCTCAAACTTAGTTTGCATAGAATTAACAAACCATTGAATTGAAGGGTCATTGGTACATCCAAAAATAATTCCATCTACATAAACCAAAACAACTAATAAATCATCACCTTCAGACTTAATGTATAGGTTACTGTCAACAATACCTTTCTTGAACCCTTTGTCCTGTAGAATTTTTTCCAGTCTATAATACCAGGATTGTGGTGCCTGTTTCAGTCCATATAATTCCTTTTTCAACTTACAGACATAGTCAGGATTATCTGCCAGTGAAAATACTTCGAGTTTCTCCACATACACATCTTCTTCTAGATATCCATTAAGTAATGCTAACTTAACATCCATCTGATATACTTTAAAGTTCTTATGACATGCATAGGAAAGAAATATTCTGATGGCTTCCAATCTTGCCACTGGTGCAAAGGTTTCATCAAAATCATGTCCTTCAACTTGTGCATACCCCTTATAGACCAATATGGCTTTATTATTGACAATTTTTCCTTGTTCATTCATTTTATTATTAAACACCCATTTGGAGCCAATTACATTCTTATCTGCAGGTCTAGGAACAAGCTCCCAAGTATTGTTCTTCTCATTCTGATCCAATTCC
The DNA here is from genome assembly GCA_900067695.1 of Picea abies. Taxonomy (NCBI): domain Eukaryota; kingdom Viridiplantae; phylum Streptophyta; class Pinopsida; order Pinales; family Pinaceae; genus Picea; species Picea abies. The sequence goes on from CBVK0100900084.1 coordinate 7,061, forward strand.
TCATTCATGATTTTAACTAGTTTACATCTTTATTGGCTTCATTAAAGTTCTTGGGTTCCACCATGGATATGAAGGCTATATGTGATTGCTCGGTGTCTTTGATTATCCTTCTCCTGGTTTTTACACCTTTTTTTTTCTCACTAATTATCTAACTGACAGGATGATTCTTTTGAGTAATTCTGGAGGGAGGTTTTTATTCTGTCTATTGATTTGAGTCTGCCTGAGTATTTGTATCTTCATATGACTCAGATTATTCTCTTTCTGATTCTTTTACCTGTTCATCTTCAACTTCAACTATATCCTCTGTTGTTGATTCAACACTGCTTACATCTCGTACCAGGATTTCTTCATCAACTTTTATGTCAATACAATCAACCAATTTATGTAGCCTCTTATTATAGCATCTGTATCCTTTACTGTTTGTAGCATACCCTAAGAATATACCTTCAAAAGCCTTGTCATCATATTTTCCAATATTTTCATCATTGGTCTTGATATAGCACTTACTCCCAAATACTTTAAAATGCTTGATTGAAGCAGGAATTTCAAGCCATAGTTCATAAGGAGTCTTGTCGCTTTGTGGACTGAGATGGGATTTTTTAAGATTATGTACAACTGTATGAATTTCTTCTACCCAATATGTTTGAGTAATATTCCTTTCATTCATAATTGATCTTACCATCTATTGGAATGATCTATTTTGTCTCTCAACTACTCCATTTTGCTGTGGAGTCCTTGGAATAGTATACTCTCTTTTGATCCCATGTTTATCACAAAACTCTTTGAAGTTGTTTGAACTAAACTCTCCTCCCCTATCAGGCCTTACTGCCTTCAATATTTTTCATGTTTGATTCTCAGTCAGAGCCTTAAACACTTTGAATTTTTCAAATGCTTCAGATTTTTCTTTTAGAAAGGCAACCCATGTAAGTCTAGAATAATCATCAATAATCAACATGAAGTAATTTTATTTTCCTGTACCTTCCTTTGTTGATGGTCCAAATAAATTGATATGTACTAACTGAAGAGGTTTCTCTGTTGATGCAAAGTTCTTATATTTAAACTGTGTCTAAGTAAGATTTCCTATTTGGCAAGGTTTGGATGCATAATCATATTGCTTTGATATTTTTGGAAGATCTTTTACTGCCCCACTGTTTCTAAGTTTGATTAGATTATCAAAATTTAGGTGTCCAAGTCTCCTATTCCATAACCAACTTTTATCATACTTTCTTAAGTGACATTCTTCTTTTTCTTCTTTCAAAACATAGACATTGTTTTTTGTTCTTATGCCTTTTGCAATCAACTGTCCTGAATTCATAGATTGTATTTTACAATCTTTAGAAGCGAAAACAACTTTACATCCTCTGTCAAAAACTTTACTAACACTAAGAAGATTATGTTTAAGAACATCTACAAACAACACATCTTGAACTTTCCCTTTGCCATTACTTAGACTTACCATTCCTTTACCTTTGATTTTTCCTAGTGCATCATTTCCAAAAGTTACATTTCCTGATTTTATTTCACTTAGAGACATAAACTTATTTTTGTCTCTAGTCATTTGTTTGGAACATCCACTGTCAATATACCAGGGGTTCTTTTGTCTTTGAGCTGACAACACTAATCCACACTTGTCATTTTCTTTCTTCATCCAAACCTTGACATTTATAGCAGAGGGATTCAAATCTAGCTTATATTTCCTTAAGCGATAATCTGCAGCTTTATGTCCATAATTATGGCAGGTGTAACATTCTGGTTCACTGAATAAAGGATCATAATGATTGTTATGCTTAACCCGTGTCTTTTTCCCAACCATCACATGATTTGTAGTCTTGTGGTTTTTTGTTACTTGGTTGTCTCATTCTTTGTTGTGGCAGATATTTATTCCTTGAGTGTCTTGATTACTCATATCAAAATCTTAAAGAACAATTTACAGCTTTGTGACCAAAGTTAGAACATAAAAAACAATATCCATAGAAAAATCCTTTGTACCTGGAAAATGGATATCTTCTTTGAGCGGGTCTATTTCTTCCATACTGATGATTTCTTTGATCAGAGGGTGTGTTTGTGTTATTTCTTTGTTCTGCAGATTCAGTTCTGGTACTTTTTCTTTCACTCCTCCTTGGCAGCTGATTATCTTCCTTTGTTTCTGTAGAGTGGTTGTTGTCAATGATTGTATATTTGACAAACTTGATGGATTATTTGTTGCTTGGTTGACCACTACTTGATCCTTTTTCATAACCCAAACCAATTTTCAACTTTGGATTCCTTTGCTAATTCAGAATGGTGGCTAATCCTTCTGAGGCTTTAATTATTGTTAGATTTTGATGGTATGAGGCTTGAAATTTCTCTAGATATTTTCTGACAGCCACTACTTCAGCTTCCAGAGCTTCACATCTTACCTTCTTCGCTGCTAATTGTTGTTTTAGAATATATTATTTTTTCTTAGCTTCTTCTAATTCTACTTTTGACAAAACAAAATGTTCACTTGGTTCTTTACCATTCTTTTCAAACTGCATCAACAATTGTTTTTGTTTTCTCTTCTTAAATCCGAGTCTGTCAATTTCTTCCAAAGCACTGATTAATTCAACTTCCATATCAACCATAGCTTCTCTGTCATCCATGTCACCTCCTGTGTGTTCATCATCAATATATCCCATATCCATAAGCATAAAATCATTCACTTTATCTTCACTAGATGAATTGCTATCTATGTCTTCTGAGGAGTCGTCATTGTTTGCACACAAAAATTTCTTTTTACTATATTTCTTAAATTTGTATTTCTTTTCATCATCAGAGTTCTGGTCCTTTTTCTTGTGAAGACACTTAGATGAAAAATGAACAATATTACCATTGTTGAAACATTTAAATGGAAGCTTGCCTTGGTATTTTCCTGATCCTTTCTTTAACCTTCTCACAAATTTTGCCTCAATATCATCCAAGTTTGAATCAATATTCTTGTTTGCTTTAAAAGATGATTCTCTAGTGGTGGATTTATATTTACTAATCCTCATTTCATTAGCAGTTAGAGTTCCTAGGAGTTGATCAATACACAATATCTTAAGATCATTCAGTTCTTCTATTGCAGAAACTTTTGGATTAAATCTATTAGGCAAAGATCTTAAAATATTCTGAACTAAAAATGTGTCTTCAATCTTATCACCAAGACCCTTCATGACATTCAAAATCTCCTCAGCTCTTAAGAAATATTTACTAACTATTTCATCCTCATTCATATTTAGTTGTTCAAATTTTAATCTATATGTCTGAATTTTGGCATCTTTTACTTTCTCATTTCCTTCATAACTACTAATGAGTTTATCCCACATCTCTTTGGCAGAATTAAGATGCATTACCTTTACAAATTCATCTTCAACAAGCCCACTCAAGATAGCATTCATTGCCTTTACATTGAAGCTAAATTCTAGCTTATCATATTTGGAAGATATCACAACAGGTTTTGTATATTCAGTCTCTACAACATCCCAAACATTAGCATCTAAGGCCATAATGTATGTTCTCATTCTAACCTTCCAGAAAGAAAAATTTGTTCCATCAAACAGAGGAGGCTTATTGGTTGAAGTTCCTTCATGACTTGTCATGTTTAATCTTACTAATCTACCTTTAGCTAAAAGGAACCCGCTCTGATACCAATTGTTGAAATTACTAAGACAACTGAGAGGGG
>CBVK0100901129.1:0-22318 GCA_900067695.1 Picea abies
AAGGCACCTGGAAAGGTGGCGTTAAATTCCACCGAAACCAATACTGTATTTGGACTTCACTAGCCCGGAGAACCAAGAGTGGCTCGCTGGCCCTGAATTAAATGACTCGCTAGGTTGGTAGGTAAATGGATCCTCGTGAGTAATGAGGGATGGGGGGTGAACCGCCCATCCATAGAGTCCTTAGACCTGACCGCCGCGAGGAAGATTGTGCCACATGCAACCTCACCGAAAGGAGAAAAGGAAGGAAGAGTGTGGGATCAAGGGGGAAATGTGAGGGAAAGAAGAAGGAGAAATCTGGAAAAATACAGAGTGAGTGATAGTGGAGAAGAAGTAGAGTAACCTTCATTCTCGATCACTGGAAAATAGAGACTCAGTCTCGCAGCATTGTGGTCTCATCTCAGGGGTGGCTAGTGGTAAATCCGTTGGGAGTCGCTGAGCCTACAGTTGGGTGGAAACGAGCACCCCTCTCAGTAGTTGCAATCACACCTAGTGTTATTTTTTATAAGTGTTTTATATCTTGTATCTTGAAGTTTATATGTTGATATGTATGCTCATAGTCTATGCAATTTATGAATGGTTTTAGTATAAGACTGTCTGTGTGGTGTTTTGATTAGAAATAGTGGTTGCATACTTTTACTGGAAGGACCACATATGTCTTATGTTTATAGATAGATTTATATATACGTATATTGAATTAAATTGGGAATTCAAGTCTACTTTCAGGAAATCTATGCCCTTATCTGTCTCAGGTAATACCTTGGATATATCTCCCCATAGAGACACCCTCCTTGGAAAGCTTGCCAAGAACCTAAAAAAGGATTTGAAGGTGCAAGTCTTAGTAACCCTGTACGAGGAAGAATTATCCTCTTGAAATCTTGAAATGGCAGCATAGGGATAAGTATCGATTGACGGATGATATCTTGTCAGAAGATTTGTGGTCATTCATGACTGTTAGATTGGAGGAATAAATGAGGGCATTAAATGCCTGAACCCTTTTCCTTTACCTTCGTGAGTAGCGAAGAAATCAGGACCGTAGATCCCCAAGGTCCGTGGGAGTGTCTGGGCCGTTGGTTTTTCCATGTCCAAGGAACAATGGGAGAGTGCACAACGTAGGAAAAATATGAACCATCAGATCTTATTTAGAAAACTCGAAAGTCGTTGGATCTTTCAGGAGATGCATGAGGGTTAAGCCCTCGTGAACAGAGGCGAAAGTCCCTAAAGAGGAGCTAGTATTTGGGTTTCAGACTTCAGGATTTCAAAAGTCCTGATGACGAGAGGTCGGGAAACTTCACAATGAAAGTCCTGAAATAGATTTGAGCTGTCGAGCCAGGAGGAGGACACACATCTCAAGATCACCCATCTCGGGATTCCGGACTTCAGGATTTCAGAAGTCCTGATGATGAGAAGTCGGAAAACTTCACAATGAAAGTCCTGAAATAGATTTGAGCCGTCCATCCAAGAGGAGGATACGCGTCACGAGATCACCCATCTAGGGATTCTGGACTTCGAGATTTCAGAAGTCCTGATGACGAGAGGTCGGGAAACTTCAAAATGAAATTCTAGAAATAGATCTGATCCATCTATCTTAGAGGAGGACATGCATCGTGGGATCACCCATCTCGGGATCTCGGACTTTGGGATTTTGGAGTTCTCATTGACAAGAGATCGGGACACTCCATGGTGGAAGTCCCAAAATAGATCTGGATCGTTTGATTAAGGAAGGCCACGTGTCACGAGATCACCCATTTCGGGGATTCAGACATCGAGAAACAAAAGAGGAAGGTGAGCATTTTGACCTTGCACTTGGCGAAGTCCCGAAACAATCTAGACTGTCCATCCGTGGAGGACACATGGTGGAGATTGAGAGTCCATCGGTCTTTCGGATACCAGGGATTCGAATTGATAGAGGATTTGTGTCACTGGGGGTCACAAGTTGCGAAATCGTGAAACAGTGAGGACTGTCCATCTGAGGGAGGGCACGTTGCAACAATCCAGGATTTTTGGAGAGTCTTGAAAGAAAGAGTCCATCGGGATTTCACAAATCGAGAATTCGGGAGTGTCATTGACAAAAGGTCAGGCTCTCGTATTGATAAGTCCTGAAGGGAATAAGACTACAGTCTTATGAGAAGTGGTCATATGGACCAAGGAATAGCTTAGGGGGCTAATTGCTAATCGAATCCTTTTTCGGCATTACGATGTTTCGAGGTTTGCAGAGTCGAAAGACTCGACCCACTTATATCATTGAGTCACGAAATGCAAAAAGGTGCAGAGTTGGTTGGCCTGTGATCATGATCAACGATCACATAAAGGTGGAAAAAAAGGAAGAGGTAGCATGTGCTAAGCCCCATAGGATTTCGGGGATTTTGTCCCTCGAAGAAAGGTGAAAAATTTATTATACCGCAGCGGGTGTGTGACAAATTGGTATCAGAGCATGGTTACAACACTCGGCCTGCTTGGGCTCATGAACAAGTTGCGCAGAAGCTTCGTTTGGAACACTCCTAAAAAGAGTAACCCCCTATCTTAACCTTCCTAATCAAAATATGAAGTTAAGAATGAAAAACCCCTATTGTGTGTGTACATGTGAAAATATGAATTATGTACTGGTTATAAATAAATATAAATATTGACTAACAATCATCATTTTTCCCTTTTGCACACAAGTGGAAGATCAATCATGGGAAATTATCAATGCATAAGTATGGTGACTCGCCATGAAGTGGGGGAAGTCTCCCACAATAGAGACAAAGAGTTTGACGAAAGGAGGGTAGTAGGGACCCCTCCAGATCTAGCTGAGACTGTGAGGAGCCTCATGGTCAATTTACAGTTGTAAGGCTAACAATGAAAGGATGATGAAAGAACAAGAGAAGCAAATAGAAATTAACGCAGTTTTACTGTAGAGTTTATCCGATCTATAAAGACAAATGCAACATGAACCTGAAACTTAGAAAAATGGTCATATCAATGGCCACACTAAGAGGAGTACCTCAAAAAAGGTCCACCCCAGAGGTAAAGGACAAGCGTCAGATGATTCCTCTGAGAAGGAAGCTAGCAATTCAGAGGGCTCTTCTAGCAGCAGAACCAGTTCCTATTCCCCAAGGAAACAGAAGAAGGAAAATTCTTCCAAAGGTCGTAAATTCGAAGAGTTCAGAAAAGCCAAACCACCCTCCTTTGATGGTGAAATAAAGAAGGGAGAGGAAGCAGAGGCCTGGCTGCGTGGACTAAAGAAGTATTTCAGAGTCCATGACTTCTCAGAAAATATGAAGGCTCGAGTGGCCACCTTCAACTTGAATGAAAAGGCTTCCATTTGGTGGGAAGACCTTAAGAATGTGAAAGGGGTTCGCGAAGAGGACCTGTCTTGGGAATGGTTTGAGAAATACTTTCGGAAGAAGTATCTATCAGAAAAATATTTTAATGAAAAGACTAAAGAGTTTTATGAACTCAAACTGGGACAACTCACTATAGAAGAATATGTCAACAAACTCCTCGATTTGTTGAGGTATGTACCCTATATAAAAGAGGAAAAGGAAAAGGTGCAACGCTTCATCAATGGACTACCTAAGGACTATCAGAACATAATTGAATTTCATGATCCAAAGATTCTAGAAGGCACTATTCAAAAGGCGACCTATTGTCATGAACAGTTTGGGTATCGAGCAGAACCTCGCGAAAGATGGAAATAGAAGAATAGTTCAAGATTTCAAAAAAGGGGAATTAAATCCCCAGGATTTAAGAACTATAAGAAGAACCCAAGAATGAGCTTCCCAACCTGGAGTATGCACCAGCAAAATTTTCCCTCCTTGAGCTGAAATAAAACTTCTGGACCCATATCAGTGAAGACTGATAACCCAAAGAGAGAACCTTTGAAATGTTGGGGTTGCGGGGAAGAACATCTATTGAGAGACTGTCCACACCGACAACAGAATAGTCAGAGGATTTATAACATCCAAGAAACTACTACCGTCAATGATGTGGCCAGGAGTGTGCCACAAATTTATGCAGCCTTGGATAATAACCAAGCCGACCACCAAGCTTTAGTAGTGGAAATAGAAGGTATGATTTCCAACCATCTAGTGTCTATTTTAATTGACCCTAGTTCAAATTTGAGTTATATAGCCCCTAAAGTTGTTGATAAGTGTAAACTATAGCCACAAAAACATACCAAGCCATGGTTGGTACAATTAGCCACTGGCACCAAAAGAAGGGTAGCAGAGGTTATACCAGCCTGCTAATTGATGTTGGGTAGATTCCCCACCCAAACAACCCTTAATTTATTACCCATGGGATCATATGATCTACTGATTGGTATGGACTGGCTAGCCGCCCATAAAGCCAGTTTGGAATGTTACCATAAAACCTTAGAATTTGTAAGTAAATAAGGGAAAAAGATAACCCTTCAAGGGATCCGAAAACCTGTCTTGGTGAGACAAATATCAGCTCTGCAAATGAGAAAGTATTGCTGAAAGGGATGTTCCCTCTATGCAATACAAGTGTTGAAAACAATCAAAGGTGAAAAACCAAGACCTGATGATCACCCTATCCTAAGAGAATACAGATATGTATTTCCGAAAGAGGTACCGGGTCTACCTCCGAGAAGGGACATTGACTTCTCGATAGAACTTGCACCAGGAGTGGTGTCGATGTCTAGGACACCCTACCAGATGAGCACACCCAAGTTAGTTGAACTCAAGTTGCAATTAAAAGAAATGATGGATAAGGGCTATATTCGTCCCAGCGTATCTCCATGGGGAGAACCATTCATGTTCATGAAAAAGAAGGGTGATACCCTTAGACTATCTATAGATTATAGGCAACTCAATAAGGTAACCATAAAGAACAAGTACCCCTTGCCTAGGATTGATGACCTGTTCGATCAATTGGGGGGTGAGTCTATTTTCTCAAAGATTGATTTGAGGTCAGGATACCATCAAGTCTGAATCAAGGGTGAAGACATCCATAAAACTGCCTTCCGAATGACGTATGGTCAAAATGATTTCGTGGTAGTGCCATTTGGGTTGACCAATGCCCCTGCCACTTTTATGTGCTTGATGAACGATGTACTCAGCAAATTCCTAGACAAATTTGTGCTTGTTTTTATTGACGATATATTAATTTACTCCAAGAACAGAAAAGAGCATGAAGAGCATCTTAGACTTGTGTTGCAAGTGCTAAGAGAACATTAGCTCTATGCCAAATTTAGAAAATGTGAATTCTTCCAGAGGCAAATAAATTACTTAGGCCATGTTCTCTCCGAGGAAGGAGTAGTGGTGGACCCTGACAAAATCAGGTCTATCATGGAATGGCCTACCCCAAAGGATGTTTTGGACATCAGATCCTTTATGGGATTAGCAGGATACTATAGGAGATTTATAAAAGGATTCTCCAAGATTGGTTGTCCAATCATTGCCCTCCAGAAGAAGGGGACAAAATTCCTGTGGACACAGAAATGTGAAGAAATATTTCAAACCCTGAAACATCTACTGACCCATGCACCTGTGCTGAAGATCGATGATCCAGAAGCCGACTTCCTTGTGTGCATAGATGCCTATAAGGAAGGGCTTGGAGGATTCCTTATACAGGAAGGAAGTGTGATCTGCTATGAATCCCAAAAATTGAATGAGCATGACCCATGATCTAGAGTTGGCTGCCATAGTGCATGCCTTGAAAATGTGGAGGCATTACCTCCTAGGAAGAAACTTTGTACTTATGACAGATCACTGTGGATTGCAATACCTGTTTGATCAACCAAAGCTCAATGCTAGACAAGCTAGGTGGATGTCCCTCCTTAGCGAGTTTGATTTCGAAATCAAACACATTAAAGGAAAGGAAAATAGGGTGGCTGATGCCCTTAGCAGAAGTATGAAAACATTTCACCTGGCAGCGGTGAGCACCTGCGAGACAGATGTCAAGGAAAGAATCGGAAATGCACAAGAAACAGATCCCTTCGTCCAGACCATGACCATGTACCTACAGCAAGAACCCGTCGGAGTAAAATATGAAGGCTACCAGATGACCGAAGGAGGTTTGATCACTTACATAAGAAAATTTTATATTCCATATTGTGACGACTTGAAGAGTTTCATACTAGATGAACTACATAAAAGACCTTATTCTAGTAATCTAGGATACCAGAAGATGATCACAGCCACCAGGAAACAATTCTATTGGCCTGGAATGAAGAAAGACATAGTCGAGTACTTGGCCAAATGCATAGAGTGCCAACAGGTTAAAGCAGAACACCGACACCTAGTAGGATTATTACAACCTCTACCAATCCCAGAATGGAAATGGGAAACCATCTCCATGGATTTCATCATCGGATTACCAACTTAGACAAAAAAGAACAATGCCATTATGGTAGTGGTGGATAAATTGAACAAGTCTGTCCATTTCATCCCTGTCAAATCCACTTTCAAAGTAATCAATATCGCCCACGTATTCATGAGGGAGATATTCAGACTGCATGGTATGCTGAAAGAGAAAGTGTCTGACAAAGACGAAATTTACTTCCAACTTTTGGAAGTCACTAATGGCTGGTTTAGAGACCAAATTGTTTTTTAGCACCGCCTATCACCCTCAAACCGACGGACAGATAGAAAGAGTGAACCAAATACTTGAAGACATGCTAATAATGCATGTAATGCATCAACCCAAGAAGTGGGAAGACTACCTGCCACTGGTAGAATTCACCTACAACAATGGCTACCAAGCATCCTTAAAGATGAGTCCCTTCGAAGTCCTCTATGGTAGACTGTGTAACACTCCAATCAGCTGGAGTAATCCCGAAAAAAGGATTTCTTTTGGACCCGACATGTTGAAAGAAATGCAATAGCAGGTGACTCAGATAAAACAAAACCTGAAGGTTGCTCAGAACCGATAGAAAAGTTATGCTGACCAAAAGAGAACTCCAAGATAGTTCAAAGTGGGAGATCATGTATATCTCAGAGTTGGGCCTAGGAAAAGTTCCCTGAAAATGGGAGCTTGTGCCAAGTTAGCACCTCATTATTGTGGACCCTTTGAGGTTCTAGATAGAGTGGGACCTATAGCCTATAAGCTAGCACTTCCTCCCACAGTCAAAGAACATAATGTTTTCCATGCTTCATTATTGAAGAAATATGTACATGATGCTAACCATATAATTGACTGGTCTGTGATTCAAGTGGAACCAGAGGGAGAATTTCTACTAGAACCTCAATGCATATTGGATAGAAAGGAAACCCTACTATGGAACCAAACCATTGCACAGGTCAAGGTGCAGTGGAAACATTTTGGCCCAGATGAGGCTACATGGGAAATGGAGGATGCCATGAAATGGGCATATCCGATTTTTTTTACACCTGTACATGCATGTCAAGTTGATAGATAGAACATCAAGGATGATGTTCCTTTAAGGGGGAGGGAATTGTAACACCCTATTTCCCCCAGTCTGTAAAAATAACTATACTGGCCAAGTATTGTGGCAAACTCAGAAATGTGAGTGTGTGATGTTAATGGACCTTGTGAAAAAGGTCGATGAATGTGAATAATATTATGAATACATATTGTAGGACTTTTGAGAGGGGATGTGTTGAAAAAAAGACCATGATGGTTGAATAAAGGTGGTGGAAGGCACCTAGAAAGCTGGCATTAAATTCCACCGAAACCAATACCGTATTTGGACTTCACTGTCCCAGAGAACCAAGAGCAGCTCGCTAGCCCTGAATTAAATGACTGGCCAGGTTGGTAGGTAAATGGCTCCTCATGAGTAATGAGGGATGGGGGGTGAACCAACCATCCATAGAGTCCTCAAACCTGACCACCACAAGGAATATCATGCCACACCCAACCTTGCTGAAAGGAGAAAAGGCAGGAAGAGTGTGGGATCAAGGGGGAGATGTGAGAGAAAGAAGAAGGAGAACTATGGAAAAATACAAAGTGAGTGATAGTGGAGAAGAAGGAGAGTAACCTTCACTCTCAATCACTGGAAAACAGAGACTCGGTCTCGCAGCATCGTGGTCTCATCTCGGGGGTGGCTAGTGGTAAATCCGTTGGGAGTCACTAAGCCTACAATTGGGTGGAAACGAGCACCCCTCTCAGCAGTTGCAATCACACCTGGTGTTATTTCTGATAAGTGTTTTATATCTTGTATCTTGAAGTTTATATGATGATATGTATGCTCATAGTCTGTGCAATTTATGAATGGTTTGATTATAAGACTGTCTGTGTGGTGTTTTGATTAGAAATAATGGTTCCATACTTTTAATGGAGGACCACGTATGGATTATGTTTATAGATAGATTTATATATACATATATTGAATTAAATTGGGACTTCGAGTCTTCTTTTGGGAGATCTATGCCCTTATCCATCTGAGGTAATACCCTGGATAGATCTCCCCATAGAGACACCCTCCTTGGAAAGCTTACCAAGAACTTGAAAAAGGATTTGAAGGTGCAAGTCTTAGTAACCCTGTACGAGGAAGAATGATCCTCTTGAAATCCCAAAATGCCAGTGTAGGGATAAGTATCGATTGACGAACAAGATCCTGTCGGAAGATCTACGGTCATTCACGATCATTAGATTGGAGGAAGAAATGAGGGCGTTAAATGCCTTAACAATTTTCCTTTACCTTCATGAGTAGCGAAGAAATTGGGACCGTAGATCCCCAAGGTCTGTGGGAGTATCTAGGCTGTTGGTTTTTCCACGTCTAGGGAGCAGCAGGAGAGTGCACAACGCGGGAAAGATCTGAACCATTAGATCTTAGTTAGAAAACCTGACAGCCATTGGATCTATCAGGATATGCATGAGGGTTAAGCCCTTATGAACAGAGGTGAATGTCCCGAAAGAGGAGTTGGTATCAGGGTTTCAGACTTCGGGATTTCAGAAGTCCTGATGACGAGAGGTCGGGAAACTTCACAATGAAAGTATTGAAATAGATTTGAGTCGTCCATCTAGGAGGAGGAAATGCGTCGTGAGATCACCCATCTCGAGATTCCGAACTTCATGATTTCGGAAGTCTTGATGACGAGAGGTCGGGAAACTTCACAATGAAAGTCCTGAAATAGATTTGAGTCATCCATTCAGGAGGAGGACACATGTCACGAGATCACCCATCTCAGGATTTCAGACTTCAAGATTTTGGAAGTCTTGATGATAAGAGGTTAGGAAAATTCACAATGAAAGTCCTGAAATAGATCTGAGCCGTCCATCTGGGAGGAGGACACGCATCACGAGATCACCCATCTTGGGATATCGGACTTCGGGATTTCAGAGGTCTCATCGATAAGAGATCGGGACACTCCATGGTGGAACTCCCAAAATAGATCTGGATTGTTCGATTAAGGGAGGCAACATGTTGCGAGATCACCTATTTCGAGGATTCGGGCATCGAGAAACAAAAGAGGAAGGTGAACATTTTGACCTTACACTTGGAAAAGTCCTGAAACAATCTGGACCGTCCATCCGTGGAGGACACATGGAGAAGATCGAGAGTCCATCAGTATTTCGGATACCAAGGATTTGAATTAATAGAGGATTTGTGTCACTAGGGGTCGCAAGTCATGAAATCATGAAATGACAAGGACCATCCATCTGAGGGAGGGCACATGGCAGCAATCCAGGATTTCGGGATAGTCCCGAAAGGAAGAATCCATCGGGATTTCACAAATCAGGAATTCAGGAGTCCCATTGACAAGAGGTCAGGCTCTCATATTGATAAGTCCCAAAGGGAATAAGACTGTGGTCTTATGAGAAGTGGTCATATGGACCAAGGCATAGCCCATGGGGCTAATTGTCGATCGAATCCTTTTTCGGCATTACGACATTTCAGGGTTTGCAGAGTCGAAAGACTCGACCTGCTTATATTGCTGAGTTGCAAAATGAGAAAAGGAGCCTAGTTGGTTGGCCTGTGATCATGATCAACGATCACATAAAGGTGGAAAAAAGGGAAGAGGTAGCTTGTGCTAATCCCTGTAGGATTTCGGGGATTCTGTCCCTCGAGAAAAGGTGAAAATTTTATTATACCGTAGTGGGTGTGTGACATTAGCACTCTGTAAATTTTGTCTAGCTGATAGAAAAATGACAGAGGTAACTGTTTCAACCAACTTTAGAGCTGTGCACTAGCCTTCTCAACTCAGAGAGGGCTCTCTCATGTCACTTGATATTTCTTTGGCAATTAGTGGCTAGATTTAGTTTGTTTTGGGGTTTTTTTATAAAGTTGTTGGCAAGGAAGGGGAGGGTCACTCAGGGCTATGGAGTTGAAATTATGAAAGTGAATGAAAACAATGACTAGACGATAGAACTCTTCAGAGGATAAAGGCTAAATGAGGCAATGAATCTGAGTTGTAAATCCATACTTAAGAAGAGTGTAGGAAGAAGGAGAAAACAAGTAACTGCATCAGAGCATTAGTGAAATGAATTCTGAATTAGTTAGGAAGAAAATCACACTGTTTAAATTTCTCAAGCCTAGAGCATCATAAAATGAATTATGATATTTTAACTATCCAATTTAAACAGAAGACAATGTAAATGGAATAAAAGAACATAAGAAATTCATACAATGAGAGAAAAAAAAACTCATATCACCACCATTAGAATATTTTCATAGAGACTTCAAAAGCTTCTGCATATGTATTCAATTCAACTCCAGAAAATTACAATTGAGCTCAGAAACAACTAAAAGGTGCCCTTGAACTTCTGCCAACATTAATACATTCAGAACTTCTAGAATTTATACAATTCAAGTTTCTTTCAATTAGAAACTGATTACAATAGCTGAACTGAAACGTTTCAGGTTCTGAATTTGACTACAATAAATTCAAATAACAGTCTCGGTATGTGAACTGATTTACAATGATTAATAAAAAACACTTCGTAAACTAACGGTTGATTTATCTGACTGCTCAACTTCCATCTTCGCCATCTGTCTCACTTTGGTCCTTTTTCAGACTCACAAATTTGGTGACACTTGGAGGCTATTTGTTGGTTCATGGAAAATTACATTTTTGCGTGCCTAGCCGCACTATCTCTTTCCACTTCAAGTCAAAAGGGATCTCATAGTCCATCATTTATTTGATCAGAATATCCATGTCTATGCAATAGGAATAAGTCATGGTTGGCAGTCCGATATTCACTTTCTTGAACTAATTCAAGATCTCAAAATCTGTGGTTAAATACTCTGCCAGATTTGTCTCCTTCAATTTTTCCTCCAGGATTTCAAACTTGGAGTAATCCATTTTGCATTGGGCAAGGTGAGAGTTGTACTCCTCATAATCATACAATTTCCCTTTAGCATCCCAAAATGGTTGGAGGCCTTTGATGAACAACTCTTCAAATAGATATTTGAATTCTTGTATGCTATGCTCCATCTGCATGGCCTTGGTTTGGATTGATTTAAGCAAGTTATGCTTGGTAATGACTCTCCTGGACCAAATGATCAATGTGGTCCTATATTTGACCACAATGGTTTGAAGTTTAGCAGTGGGAATGGAATTAAGCATATTTATATCATTTTCAGCCCACTCTCAGGGTTTCTTTGCTAGTGTTTCACTCACAACAATGGATCTGCTTCTCGTTGTGATGACCATGCTATATTTGTCATTGATGAAATTTAAATATACCCTGAACTTAGCAACTTCAGCAACAATATATTCCCAGATGATGTGTTTGGCCCCCTGCAATAGTCCTTTTCCTTTCAACCTTGACTTCAACTTTTCTACTCTTTCCTGTAAAGCTTGATTCTCTTTCTGGAACTGGGCCATCCTCTCATCCTTTATTCTTATTTATTTTTGTAGCTTTTCTATGTCTCCCTTAAGGCTCTTGATCTCTTCTACCTTCAAGATAACTTGGGACATAGCCTGAACCAATCAATCGGTGATTTTCTCAGTTTCTACAATAGAAGGTGAAACAATCGCCATGTATGATGCTCATGTCTTTCCTTATGACCAATTCACCTTTTCCTTCTCCAGCTGCAACACTTTGGCCTTGTAATTCAATGCTTCTTGTCGAAATGTCTATTTCTCTTGTTTGAGAGAAACCAGCTCTGTTGTTTTTGGATGCTCTATGGAAGACATATTTAGCATTTTCTTTATGCTTTGAATCATCTTGTCTTTCTCTTCTAAGGAATCTTTTACCTCTTGAGGGCCTTCAGATTCTAATCTCTTGACTTGAGTTTGCCAAGCTTTGCTGGATACTTTCTCTTTTCTCAACTATCCTTCCAGCTTAAGTGCATGAGTTGTTTGTTAGCACAAGATTGGTTTATGCCTCAGCATTACATAAGTGGTGCTACTTACAGGTGCTACCTAATATTTCAAAGAGAACAAAATCTTCATTTCATTATTCATTTTGGCAAATGAATACAATTGTTATGGGATTTTTATTTGTTTTGGGGAAAACTGAAATTATACTTAGTTATTCCCAATATCCATGTTCAATCATCAAAGCACCCATGGATTTATGCTACCGAATTGCATGCAGAAACATAGTCGGGCGCTACCTACAAGCGCTGTGTAATATTTTGGCAGAGGTTAAATTGTGCAGAGTTATTCTGCTAGTTTTGAGTCACTAATTTAAAACTTGGGTTATGAGTAGTTGAAGTTTTCTTTTTGAAAACTGAAGGAGGTTTTTGTTCATAACATTCCAAATAACAAAAACCTCTCTCAGTTTTTCAAAATGTGTTTTTGTTTGAGAGATATTGTATATAGAAGTAGACAATGTGTACTCTACACAGTGACATTGCGTACTAATTTCCTGTAGCGGTCATGGTTTTGATATTCGCCTTGTTGGGAGGTTGCCACATGTCAAGGAGAGTTCAAATGACTTGTTAAGGATAAGTTATATGTAAAGGGACACCTTCACCTAATATTTATCTCCAACAAAGGCCTCATGGAATGAGGTGGAGACATTTCATTAATGACTTCCAACAAATTCCCGAAAATCAGTAGTTTGTTGGATTTTTGTCTCTTTGACTATTGCCACCTATCTCCAAGGATTAGAATCCAATGGAGGAGATGGGATTAGACATCCTAAGGTTATTTGGATTCTATTTTATGTTTAAGTAGGGATATATCTCTTGGAGAGGAGGAGGGATGAGCCAAGAGAGGCTAGAGAGAGTAGGAATAAGCAATTTCCTGTGTGTTCATTTGTAAGCCTGTGGGCATTTTATGATTGTAAGCATTACTGATATTGGAGAATCATGAGAGCTATGATTTCAGATTGTAAACCTTTATCTATCTTTCTTCTTATTTGAATATATTGCAGATTTGAGGATCAAAGGCTGTCAATGATTTATGGATCCCTAAGCAGCAGAGGATCTGTTGTATTTTGCCCATCAGTCATTGTTTATATTCAAGTATTTGTTGATTCATTAGATTGAGAGGATGTCTATTTACTAAACATTATATCTTATGTTTTCCTTCTTCATTTCTTCCACCTATCAGCATATAATCTTGTTTTCTGTTAAGCAACTTTTGTGCCTTCGATGAGTGCGATGTTTGTGACTCCATTGCCCATTGGTGTAGCCTACTGATCTGCAGTTTTCTGCCCTCTCTCTTTCTTTATCCATCTTGTTGATCCACCTATTCAAAACCAAAGTTATATTTTACATTATGATGGGTGTTGAGCTTACACTTTAGTAGTCAAAGTGTGAATTTCAGTGCTAACATTTTTGGCGCTGTTGTTGCAGATGGATTTGAGCATATTGAAAAGATACTTGGGAAGAACGACATTGCACATATCTAGATTTAGATAGTGGCTGAAGTTAGACACCTTCAAGAATGAACATTCACCATGGTGATTCCATTGTTCAGAATATGTTGGTGACTCCACTGGGGATGAGAAAAATCAAATGGCTATGAAGGCTATCCTAGCCAAGAGGTTTTCCCCACTCAATTTCTCAACCATAGATGGTTATCCACATCCTGTGCCTCAAATTGATGAATGGAAAGATCTGCTACCCAGATTTTATGAAGGTGAGAATGATAGCCCCGTTGAGCATGTTCATGAATTTCATGCTTTGATGCAGCAACATGACATCCATCATGAACATATATTGATGAAAATGTTCATGTATTCATTGGAAGGTGATGCAAGGTAATGGTATAGAACACTCCATGCTTCTAGTATTTCCTCTTTGAAGGAATTTCATGATGTTTTTTATTCTCATTGCAAGATTATTTATCCATTTGAAGGACTTTTTGAGAATTGTTGTGAGGGGTATGCATCATATATTCAAGATTCAGCAAGTGATTCCTCTAGTAGTGATGATTAAGGGGATGATTATAGAGTTCGGGGCTTCGATGATGAGTTTCGTAATGCTTTTCCTAAATTTGAAGAACAAATGCATCATTCATGTTAGAATATAGGTCCCCAAGAGAAAGATCAATATGGACAATCCATCATTTCCTTATCTCCTCCTTTTATCTATTCTTTAAGTCAAGAGGTCATCTTAGATTCAAATTTATTTCATCATGAGAATAATGTTTCATCTTGTCATGACCAAATTCATAGCTTATCAATCCTTCCTATTGTTAATGAACCAATGTGCCATGATTTGCCAAGTTTTGATGACTATGAGGATGTTTTCCCTGAACAACCAGTTGTCCCAGCTATTGTACTAATCCCCTCAGCCATTAATAGTCAAATGGTCATTGATTCACCTTTGTATGATGATTATGAAGATGATTTCCATGAAAAATATGTTGAATAACTTATATCAGAAAAGTACCCTTCCCATCAAAGCAACAATAGCTTGTTTCAACCCTCCTGTCATATTTTTGTTGCGGAAAAAGAAGGAGAGGATGAGAATCTAAGTTTAGAAGGTAAAAAACTAAGAAATTTGGACCATAAGCCAAGCTATGATGAATATCCCTCACAGTCAGAAGATAAGATAGAATAATGTAGTTTCCCAAGAACTTCTAATTATGATGAACTACCCTATCAACCCCATATTCCTCTTGAAGATACAAGCTCAGTTTCATCAAGCAGCCAAGATCAAATGCCATGTGATCAGATGAGAAAGGTTGAAATTAAAGAAAGACAAGCATCACTAAGCCCTTTTTCTAGTACACCTCATGACCAGGAGTGGACCAAGGCCATATGCATTGAGGATGAATCAAAGAATCAACAAGCCATACAACAACCAAGAACAGTGGACAAAGGACCTAATGCAATACTTTTCCTTTTTACACAAAGCAATGTTGCAGGGGCAAGTATTGATGATTTTTTTTAGGATCCATTTGCATCCTGTTTGCAAGAAGAAAGTGGGCCTAGGCTCATTGATTTCTTCAATGGAAAGTGTATTGCCAAATATTTCTTTGACATGCCTTCAAGTAAGAATTATCTCTGGTGTTTAAGGAAGCACATTGCAAAGCTTCAAACAGTTGAAAAAATGATGAAATGGCTTCATTGGTTGTTCCATGTAACTTGAAAGCTTCATTTTCCCAATAATTAGAGTAGGTGTGTGCAATAAGCTTGTTGGACAAGCATCGTTTTCATCATTTTTTGTCAGTTTTAGTTTTCATTTTCATTTAGCTTTAGCTGAAGGTCACAAATCAAAGTAGATTGCAGAGGTTAAAGGTTGAAGAGGATGACTCCACAAGCCCAATGGATAAGGCACTGAAACTACAAGAGTTCGTAGAGCCTCATAGGGAGGACTCTATCCCCCATGGAGCCTATGTTAGAAAAAGATTGGTTTACGCCTCAGCATTGCATAAGTGGGGCTACCTACAGGCACTACCTAATATTTCATAGAGAACAAAATCTTCATTTCATTATTCATTTTGGCAAATGAATACAATTGTTATGGGATTTTTATTTGTTTTGGGGAAAATTGAAATTATATTGAGTTATTCCCAATATCCAAGTTGAAGAATAAAACCACCCATGGATTTATGCTACCAAATTGCATGCAGAAACACAGATAGGTGCTACCTACAGGCGTTGCGTAATATTCTGGCAGAGGCTAAATTGTGTAGAGTTATTCTGCCAGTTTTGAGTCACTAATTCAAAACTTGGGTTATTAGCAGTTGAAGATGTATTTTTGAAAACTGAAGGAGTTTTTTGTTCGTAAAATTCAAAATAATAAAAACCTCTCTCAGTTTTTCAAAATGTGTTTTTGTTTGAGAGATATTGGATATATAAGTAGGCACTACGTACTAATTTCCTGTAGTGGTCACGGTTTTGATATTCGCCTTGTTGGGAGGTTGCCACATGTCAAGGAGAGTTCGAATGACTTCTCAAGGATCAGTTAGATGTCAAGGGACACCTTCACCTAACATTTATCTCCAGCAAAGGCCTCATGCAATGAGGTGGAGACATTTCATTAATGACTTCCAACAAATTCTTGAAAATCAACAATTTGTTGGATTTTTGTCTCTTTGACTGTTGCCACCTATCTCCAAGGCTTAGAATCCAATGGAGGAGATGGAATTCAACCTACTAAGGTTATTTGGATGCTATTTTCTATTTAAGGAGGGATATATCTCTTGGAGAGGGGGAGGGATGAGCCAAGAGAGGCTAGAGAGAGTAGGGATAGGTAGTTTCATGTTCTGTTCATTTGTAAGCTTGTAGGCATTTTATGATTGTAAGCATTACTGCTATTGGAGACTCATGAGAGTTGTGATTTCAGATTGTAAACCTTTGTCTATATTTCTTATTATTTGAATATATTGCAAAGCTTTTCAATGATTTATGGATCCCTAAGCAACAAACGATCTGTTGTATTTTTCCCATTAGTCATTGTTTATATTCAAGTATTTGTTGATTCATTAAATTGAGAGGATATATGTTTACTGAAAATTCTATCTTATGTTTTCCTTCTTCATTTCTTCCACCTATCAACATATAATTTTGTTTTCTGTTAAGAATTTTTTGTGCCTTCGATGAGTGGGATGTTTATGACTCCATTGCCCATTGGCGTAGCCTACTGATCTATAGTTTTCTGCTCTCTCTCTTTCTTTATCCATCTTGCTTATCCACCTATTCAAAACCAAAGTTCTCTTTTACATTCTGATGGGTGCTGAGATTACACTTTAGTAGTCAAAGTGTGACTTTCAGTGCTAACATTTTCAACCTTGAAACCTTTAAGCTCAGACCCAGGTAGTCCAAATATAGCATGTCGTTGGTGTTTCTGTGGAATTTCACCTTGTCTGGGGCACTGATGTTTTTGTAATTCAGCTTGACCTCATACACTTTATCCTCATCTACAAATTCTATGTTGAGTGTCTTATTCTCTATATCTCTAACTGAGAAAAAAGAAGACCTATATTGAGAAATATTTTCCACCTCAGGTATCAACTCCCTTACTTCACTCATGGCTAAGCTTCCTTTCACATCATATTGATTTTATAAATCTTCTTTAGATTGTGTTGGACGCAGGCCAAAGTGGAAAAACAAGGAATTTTTGGAAAAGAAAGCATGCACGAGGAAAGCGACAGCTGAAAAGAAGAAAAACACGCAGACATGCAAGGGAATACCTAAAATGGTAGGGTTAGGGTTTTGGTAAGGTATTGTAAATGACTGAAGAGATAGAAATGTATAAATATAGATACTTAGGTATCATAAGGGTTGGTTGTTGGTTCATAGATATACTTAGGTATTGCTGGGATTATTATTATTGGTCTTTATGCATGTGTTGATGCGATATGTAATGTTTTACTGTATAATCCATTTTTGTATAAGATGTTGAGCTAGAGAGCATGGAGGTGGGTAGATATTGAGGGTTAGATCGCAGGCTGGGGAGCCTGGTGTGATCTAGTCTACCTCATATAGATCTTACCTGACTGAGAAGAGTTGTAAGCGCACAACATTGTAGATGCGAAAATACTAGAATAAAAGAGTTGAGAGCCAAATCTTTGTGGGCGTAGCTTAGGAGGGGGTGAACCATGCTAACATTAGTGTTATCTGATGAATGCATGCATCTCTTTATTTTCTTCAACAATTATCATTATGTTGAATGAATGAGTTGTTATATTTACTAGTTGTTATATTTCCTGTTATTCATCGATAACATTATATTGTTTTTACAAGTTATAATAAATGGTTCAATATATATATCTCTTATCTCACACTCAATCATAGGTTGTAAACACCTGAGTCTTACAACCACCCATTAAATATATCTCAGGTGAGACTGCGTAGCGCATTCTGTGTGTTGTGTTTCCTTCTTGTTTGCTAGGGGGGCCGATAGTTTTAGAGGCTTTGATGGAAACCCAAAAAGACATGAAACCTGGGTCAATAAACTCAGATAGAATATAAGATTATTAACCAACAAATGGTTAACCAACAAATTGGTAAACTACTCCAGGTGCTTTATCAAAAATGTGCTTTTTGTTGTTGAAACCTATTGAGCTCCTTTCACTTTGGTGCATGCTTGTTTTACCAGCTTCTTCCTTGTTGGTACCACTCTCCACCATATCCATAATTAATTTCTCTTTAGGATCTTCTTCCTCAAGATCTACTATCTATGGTGTTCATTTTACCTTTATCTTCTTGGGAGCAGTCTGTTGACTACTAGTTCCTAGGGCCTCCAAACTGCTTCTCTTGGTGTAGACAATTACCTTGTGAACTTGGAATGTCAGATTCTGAGGGGTATGTTGTGTCTAATTCTGTTGTAGGGTTGGCTCCACTTGTTGTGTTTGAGAAGGCTGCAATATGGCTTCCATATTAGCACAGATTTCCACATTAGCCAATTTTTTAAAACCTTCAACATACTCATGTTCATAAGGGACCTGTTTTCTCATCAATATTCTTTTAGATATGACCTGATGTGGATCATATCTTCTCCGTTGTAGCTGTGCAAATCCAAACTCCTTGAGTTTGGTATGTGTTATCACTCCAAGAAACTCCTTAGGATTGTAGGCTAACGATGCTTGGTAACTTAATAAATCATGAATAATTAAAGTGTGAATCAATGGGATAACTCAAGGGCTTAATGAGAAGAACAACTTATCATGCATCCAAATGAGCTATTGCTTTTAGAAACCAATAATCAGGTATAGTAATTGAAATGGGATATGAAGAACACTATTCTAGATAACCAAGTACATTAATATGCAGGGTCATACAAGATAGCAAGAGATCATTCAATTCAAATTTATGAGCTAAATAAGAAGATGACAGTTCTTAATAGCTAAGCTAAATTGAATCAAATTACAGAGCAATGTAACACATGAGAAAATCTGAAAATGGTAGCAAAAGAAGATTGTCATTCATATCAAGATAAGAGTCTAAGTACATATGCCAAAAAATGTCTCCATAATTGAACCCTTGCTTCATCTTCTAACCTTAGCTTTATATATTTACAAAACAGTTCTGAGATCTTGAAAACATGGATCAAATAAGCTAAAAATAGTAAATCAAAATCTAATTGCAAAAGATGTGGGATGATCCCCAAAAGTGAGGTCAATCCTAGATTTTCTGGTACTCCTCTCTTGTTGAGTACTGGTGTAGTGCAGGATAGCCTCCCAAGGCTGAATGCTGACTCTCCAAGAGAGATAAGTTCGAATCTGTTGATGTGAGAAATTGTCCTGATTTTCTGTCTTTGTCAAAGATGCCAAAAGCCTTTGAAACACCTCCTCTTCCCATAATCTATCAAAAATAGCTATTGAATTTATCTTGATAATTCATCAAATGTTCATTAGAAGAGGTTTCAAAACTTTCCAGCTCAAAAAAATTTGATCTGTGTAAAAAATCTATCATTCTAGAAATGACAGGCTTTCGGTGGTTAACTGAGAAAGCTCCTGAGTGAATTATCTACCGAAAGTCCTTATTTTTAGTGCTTAATGAACAGTCGTCCTGTTCACCTAAACCACTGAAACTTCAGTTTTGAGAAAACTTCAAAATTGCAAAAATGCTTACCTCGAATCCCTTACTGATGTTCAAGGTTTCTTGGCTAAGGTAGCCCTTGTACGTGCTGATCTATGAACTTTTGTTGGCTGTTTGGAAGGCTCTGGTGTGTCTACCATGGTCGTAGATAAATTAGCCAGGGTTTCTAATCCAGTTTTCTCCTGAGCTAGTGATTGAAACTCCTTTAACTTCAACCTCAAAATCCTCAGCTGTCTATACAGCTTCATGTTTTCCCTAATCAATACCATGTTTCTGTCTTTAATCTTGTCATGCTTCTCCTTGAGGGTTTGGTTTATCTTGAACAGCTCTGCATTTCTGTTAGTTAGGTCTGTATTAGCTTTTTTAATCACCCTCTCCAGGACTTCCATTTCGTAGACCTGTTGGAGGAGTTTGTTGATTTTTCGTGATTTAGATTTTTTAGGCTTACTTGAAGAGGGTTCTGCCACTGATGGACTGTGTGCCTCAGTAAGAGTTGGTGAAGGTAAATTGGAACAATAATATGCACCCTGTTCAGTCTGCACATTATCCTGAGTCTCAGTCAATTCTTGTTCTAGTTCTGAATCGTTGTAAGGTAGGTTTAAAGGGTTGTTTCCTGTAGCAGGGTCTCTAGACTGTTCACCTTCAAACTACAGTTTTCTTTTGATACCTTTCTTCTTACCAGAGGATGATTTTGTAGGATCTCTTGGTGGTGAGATGCCCTTCCTTTTCCTATGACTTCTTTTGGGAGTAACAGTCTTTCTGCCACTGGTCTTCTTAGTCTCAGCCTCTGGTGGTTTCTCTGTTTGGAATTTGTTCCAGAAAAGAAAGAAACCCCAATCAACCTATTTCCTCTGTAGAGCTTCCTTGACAAGAAGAGTGATAATCCCTTGGTGAGATAATCTGCCAACAACCTTAGTAGGTTTGGCTTTGACTTGTTTGGCCATTTTAGTAAGGGTATTATGAAAATAGAAAGGTAGATTTATTGGTTCTCTACCTGTGACATGATTGAGAAGCTTAAAATGATAAAACATTACTCTGTTATACCATCCCTCACAGGTAATGTAAACAAAAATTGCCTTTAGCAATGCCTTCCATTGAGGTTCTAAAAAGGACATTGGAATATCCTTCTTCCAAATCAAGTTTTTGTGGATGGGAAAAAAATATGATCTGAATTCTATATTTGATGGCAGTGTGGATTTAAACCAACAATCTCCTATCCATGGAAGACCTGTAAACTCTGCTATAGAAGCTTCATCTATGATAAAATATTCTTTCCCAATCTTGGCAGATCTTCCATTATATGCAATTGCAAACGCTTCAGCTACCTGTTGATGGAAACTAATCAGTTTTTCACAGTATGTGAATACCCCTACTCGTTTGAAAAACTCTGCTACCTCTGGGTGCGCCTCTGAATACCAAACCCCGTCTACTTTAGACCTCAACACTGGCCCTGCTTTCAGCATTGATCAATATTCTGTACACCTGCGATTATGGGAAATTGAATGTCCAGAGAGACAAAGGTTCTATAATTTAGGAACGCAGAGGGTATATCTTAGGGACGAACCGGTGGGACAGGGTGATACAAAATTTGGATAACCGATCTCAAACGCTAGACAAGTTTCAAGCGACTATTTGACTGAGGGCATGCCGAAATTTTAGATTTTTGGTGGTAAACTTAAAAATATGAAACAAGATGAGTTTTGGACTTGCCTGATAAGTTGCACTGGCTTAATTGACTCTTGAGTGATTGCTGGACTCTAGTGGCACTTTGATTATCACCAGGGGAAACAGGATTAGGATCTCAGAAAATGCATTCAATTGATGAAGCTGTGAACCCGCTTCTATCTCAGAAATCTCCGGAATTCAAAATGATATTGTATGAAGATTTAATGAGGGATTAACGGGATCATGATGGATCATGTACTTGCGACTAGAAATGGAGGGAGGCTTTATGACCATCATGCATGAATTTCAGTGATACCACCGTGTGTAGATTTTGAAAAGACAATTGTGGTCGAAAGGACAACAGGAGCTTGAGATTTTTGGATAGACACCATCAGAGCACACATACCTTCCACTTGACAAGCTTTTGGCGGTTACGTTTCATCATTGCGCCAAGTTGACAGTTGGCTCGTGTGAAAGCACAGGCTTTCAAATTTTACCGTTGAAACGCTTTCGGTAGTTAACTGCACTCTTGCTTTGACCTTTTAACTGCCGGGAAAAAAAGATTTTGGTGGTTAATGAGCACCTGTCGGGCTCGCCTAAACCACTGAAACCTGAGATTCTGACTTTTGCTTGACCAAACCAAATCCAAAATTTCTTTTGGGCTTATTTACAGAATATAAACTCTCTAACCTACTTACAAAAATTTAGGAATAAAATTTAGACACGACCTATCACCTCAAAAAGCAAAATTTCCACAAATTCATTTTGGGAGCTAACATTTGGCTCCAACTGGGATGGGTATCTCCCTATGAGGTGACCAAGAACCTAGCTAGACTCAGTAGCCTTTATTACAAAA